>NJDD01002706.1:0-70031 GCA_002245505.1 Calephelis nemesis
GCTTCAAGTAGTTTTCTTGACGCGACTTGTGTGCAGGCTCCTGAGTCCTCTTGGTCCCCGTTTGCCTGTGATTTCGGGGAGGACCACGCCAGTTTAAATGCTTTGTGCCTGATTACTTGGTCTGTTAACTCGTTTGTCTGATGCTATTTTCAATTCCGAACCCGATTTTTTAACAGCTTTCGCAACTTTTAATTTTTCAGCTAGTTTTTCACTGAAAAGATATTTGTCTATTTTTGTGTCTTGCAACTGGTCTTTAAGATCTTTTTTTAAACAACTCAAAGTAATATTTCTTCTTTGAGAAGAGTGTAAGAATTCGCTATCGCACAGTAACTTACTAGCGTCCATAAGTATTTTAATTGTAGCGGTATCTTTTAACTCTGCTGATAGCAACAAGGTTAAAGCTTCTGCAACAGCAGATGTTGCAGATGCCAGTTGTTTCTGCTTAACCTCGATACTCTTGTCTTTTTTAAGAGTATTCTCGTTAATCGCGGCCTTGGCCTTAGGATTTAGAGTAGGAGCATCAATCAAAACACAATTTTCAGGTACTAGGTACCTTTGAAATAACTCTTTCCGAATATCTTTAGATAATCCAGAAGTAGCTATGTGTTGCAGGCGAATGGCCAGGTCAGATTGTATACATTTATTAAATGTGTTCGTCACCGTAGGGTCTTCCCCTAAAATATCTAACAGTTCACTGTCTAGTTCCGGAACTGGGATTTCAGGTTTAGATTCAATAACCTGTATCTCTGGCGATATGTTGGGGTTAACATTGCTCATTGTCGGATCAAAAGATGCAATTGTACTTCTTGGAGGTATTTCCATATTATTAACGAAAGCGCTTGTTGATGGTCTAGGTTCATGTGACTCATCTAGCATCTCTATCACTGAAATATATATTTTTGAACGTCAAGTTGGTTGGAAAACACAATAAGAGCAATTAACATCTAAATACGAAAAAGAAAGGGTGTTTAAAAAATGTAAATATATTTATTCAAATCAATTCACTAAATAATTAGTTGTACTGTGTTTAAGAAAGGAATTATTATATACATGTATACAATTAACTTAAGTGTGATTTATGACTTACGACAAAAATTAAGTGTTTTCTAAAATCAGTTAATTGCTTTTATTTTCAGCGATTATTTAATTTTCAATATTTTGCGTCTTTGTGTAAGTATAGGATTAATGCGCTTTTTAAGTATTTCTGCCAGTTACTTTTAGATTCTTTTCAAATAAAATATTCGTCACCAATAATGTGATATCTTCCATTCTGTAGATACCCCCATATTGGTTTTGACAAATATATTAGCAGTTCGTCATCAATAACGTGACATCCCCCATTCTGTAGATGTCCCCATATTGATTTTGACGAATACAGATATCGGAATTCCGATAACGTAAATTGGTCGTCATCAATAACGTGATATCCCCCTTTCTGTAGATAAACTCATATTGATTTTGACGAATATAGCCTCCCGTTTCCGTTACATCTTTATAATGAAGTATAAAGGATAAATTTTGTGTCAAATTTATCATCATCACAAATTTAATAAAATGCAATAGTTTTAGTTACTAACCTTCATTACTGGTCGATGACCGAGATGAATCCGACGACGAGGAAGAAGTTGAACTCTCAGTACTGTACCTCTTGCGTCTTGCGTATTTTAATTTTTGTTCTAACTTTTTGAATTTTTTAGAAATATGTTCAATATTTTCTTCATAGGAACGTTTACCCATTTTCTTAATACTTTTTTCGTACTTGAATCTTCAAAATTCGTTGAGCAGTTGGATGCGTGTTGAATGGCGGAGCACTAAAACGTGAATGATGACTGCCGATGCGCCAGCGAACGGGAAAGCTAAGTATCGGATGCTAGAGGTGCCCTCTTTTTAATTTTAATGAAACTAAGTGGTGAGTCAAATTATTTATTTCTCAACACTAGTGCACTAGATGGCGACACCGTACGTGGTACTACAAGTAATATTATGCTAATCTTGAGGACAAAGTCGAGTATAATTACTTTATCATGGCCGTACGTCAACCCTGCTAATATTTTATACAATATTTTAAAAACGTCGATGTATCGTTTATAAACATCGATAGTTTCGACATCGATGATTAATTTTTAAAAACATCGATTCCTTCCTACATCTAATTACTATGTATGTATCATAAGAGACGTACATAGACAAATACATAGACAAACATCAAGAATGAGTTTTGTATGAAGTTTGGCTTCTGCGCATACACCAACATGGAGACATGAACTAAAATCATTTTTATGTTGGTAGTTCTGACTACTGTCAAAATTGTAATGAATTAGGGATGTACCTATATTTTTTATATCGATATCGACAATATTATACGAGATGGGTACCATAAGGAAAATACTTTACAAAATTTTGATATGTTTACAATATTTTCACAAAACTAAAAGACCAGTTTATGGTTATTGTTTTCGGGACTAAAAATTAATCTACCTTTAAATTTAATTATAATAAATTATGAAACTTATGGTTATAAATAAATAAAATCTATAATATAAAAGTGAATTGCTAAATGTGTTGGTAAGAGCATAACTCTCGAACGACTAAACCGATTTGGCTAATTATTTTTTTTTTGTGGTAATAGTAATTGTCAGAAGAAGGTTCTTATGAAGAGAAAACCCGGGAAAGTTGCAGGAAAGATGGGAAAAACAATATTTTATTTTCCCCATACAAACTGAACGGGTGCAACGAAGTTCGCCGGACCAGCTAGTGTTTATTAAAAATGTAAATAAGTGCTGCGATTTAAATGTACATTTTTAGATAAATAGGTAACTTTTTAAATTTAATTAAAGATTTGCACACCACTATGTGGTAGAAAATGTTGTATTCTTAAATATCTTGATAACAACTTTTTAACACACATATTTTCATTTCATTTCATTGCAAGAAATAATCATAAATATTCATAATCACACATCAATCTTATATCTTATACCTACAAATGCTCTGTTATTATTATATATTATTATTATTATTATTATGAAAAAATGTGAAGATGTTTTAATCAAGATTCAATATTAGACTGAACTCTAGGAAATTTAGAATTCAGGTGAGGTATGATTCTCCGGCCCAGCTACAGATCGTAGCCTATTAACAAGTTGTTCCGGTAGGATTTTTTTTTAAATCACGGTATCAAGGTAGTTTCGTTCTAGCTAATCTTCATCTTTTTTAGACTGAAAAGAAACCATGTAATCTCTGCCGATCTGCTTGTAACTTAGCCGGACAGTTTATCATAAGTATCGTGATTACCTTTGATTCTGAGGCATTCAGATTGAGAAAGATAAGAAAGATAGATATTCGGTAGTGGTATTTATGACATTAACTTTAATCTATCACTGTATCAAAATTGCGGCCATACATAGATCTTGCAAACATACATTGATCTTAAAGTGCCTGACTAATAATAGATTTTAAATAAGTTTTTCTATAGAGGCATAAATTAAATCTTCATTTCCCGTCGCTTAGCAACTAAAAATAAATTGTTTATTGAGTTTTTTCATTCACTGCGCTCTTAGTTATTCAAAATAATATTAATATTTTATAATAACTTATATGAACGTGCTAATTTTTATCATTCACAATTGATGCTGATTTAAGTTAAAACTTACATAAAAAACATGAAATGCGTAAAAATATATAAGCCTGTCTTATTAAGATTCTTCTATAGAACCATGAACCAGGTTGATATATCAAAAGAGTTGCTTTACACCCTAAATATAAATTAACGGTATTCACACGAATACCTTTTATTTTTAGATTTCATGTAAATTTTTCGGTACATAATTTCTCTCTTTCTCACATGTTACAAAACTATTATTCTTACTGGCCTTCAGATGAAATATTATATCCTACGAGAGCACAATGTATATATTTAATTAAAAAAATATATTTAGAAATGTTACTACCTTAAATTTAATGTAACACACATATCGATATTGAAGTATCGATACTTTTTGCGTATCAGGCGACCGTAGTCCCTATTCTATGTCAGTACAAATTGTTTAGTGCGCGCGGCGCTATTTTGTTAAAGCTTTTGTGATTTGTTTGGTTTGTCTTACAATCTGCGGTCGTAGTTGTGTGGTGTGGTCGGTCATAATTTCATATTCGTGATTAAAAAGTAATGTGACTCGTCTGATGTATTAGTTTTGTGTTGGTGTTGTGTAAAATGACTTGATAAGAAATTGTTATGCCAGGAATACCTTTAGTGTTAAAGTGTCAGCATTAAAAATGGGTTTGATAACGTCGAGAGAGCAAACAATGCTAGACGGACCGGTTGGGACGACCAAGAGTAACCATGTTCGGCAGCCATCAACGAGGAACCGGACAAAACCTCCAATGCCAGACCGGGATGAGCTGGAAAGCCGGTTTATCAAAGTTTTGGTAAGTAGTCGGTATTACCGGCGTTTTGTTTACAAACACACAATTCTTGTTTACTTTACAAGATTAATACGTAATACGGTCGTTCCTTTCACTGAACAGACGCAAAAACTGCATATTTTAAAAATAATATGGTTTATTTAGAGCGCACGCCCATTTATGAGTAATTTAAATGCTACATTATTTATCACTACGTCCGTTGTCAATTAACTAATTTAAACGAAAGAAATCATGAGTATATGATGTTTTCTTTGGAAATGAATAATGATGTAAGTTTTTAAAACATTCATAGTAAAATTATGTCAATGAGCATGATTACATATCCAGGAAATTCATTCTTTACTGTGTTCATACTTTTTCACTAAAATTTTGTTCATACAAAGATGTTCCACTATAGAGTCTAGGTAACAAATATTAATATCTGGACAGTATGCTAACTATAAATATTGAAAATAACAAACAAAAAAGCATCTATGATGACACAATGACCAAGGGAAATAGCAGGAAATTATAAATATGATTCAGTCTTTCTGGCTCACCATAAACCTGTGAGATTGTAATATTTTTTTATTTAGGTACTAGGTAGGGCTGACCAGATGTTTTCCTGTTCTAACTATGAATATGGAATTCTTTTTGAGAGCATATTTTGCCCGACATTAAATAAAATAGCAAAAAAAGAATGATCATAATTACTAAGTCCATCTATTCAAATGTGATGCCAGGAATAAGGTGGAAATATAGATTTATTTTATAATATTATATATTTTTTTATATCTAATAAGCCATCCTGGTGAACTTCATATTGCTTTTAAATATTTCCCACATCGACATTAACAGCTAAAAAGTAAAGTATTTATTTTTTATTCAAACCCTATTTTGCCTTAATTTTTTTCTGTTTTTCTCTTCACAAGAACTTTCTGACAATGACTAACACAACATAAAAGAATTAGCAAAATTAGTCCTTCCATCTGCTGGATTAGATATTCAAGAAATACATGTCTCATTGATATCAAATGTGAAATAATGAAATGTCTACCTAAAGCTAGGCTGCTGAGCATCAGCAAGTTTACTGGCAACCCTATTCTCTAAAACAAGAATACAACCAGTGTTGCCAACCCCAGTGAATAGAAAAGCAGTAGATCAATCTTAAAAAAACAGTAGAAAACAGTAAAATTACATTTTCAAAACATTAAATCTACTACATATCTCAAAAACCTTCCAATTGGGTCATAGAATTAGATGTATAAAGATAAGATATTAAAGATGTACAAGTTAATGAAACTACTGCAGCACCACCACTAGTACTTCTTCAACTAACACTTTTTTTTTTATTAAGTACATTATTGAAAAAAACAACATAATTATATTTTTAATGAATATAATTATATTCATTAAAAATAGGTGGTCAAAATTACAATTATTGTTCATTGTTGTGTATAACTCTATCCTAAACATTTTCTGTTTCATTGTTTTTGTTAAAATCATATATCCTTTTATTAAAATTTTTCATATAATTTTCAGTAGCATCAAATGCGTAACATTCGTTCTATTTCAGATTTGTATGTAAAATGCCTTTGATTTGTATTAATAACAACACTGGCATAAAAAACAGTAGAAAATCGTACTAAAACAGAAAACAGTGTTGTCACGTCAAAAACAGTAAATCTACTGTTAAACCAGTAGGGTTGGTAACACTGAATACAACAGTGAGTCTGAGAGATAATCATTTTCGTTATTCAGAAACTTAAAGATAGACATACATTTTATTGAACTATGCATAATGGTCCATTGATATAGTTGCATCGGCAGCCATATCCTTTTTTGACACATCCTGTACTACTATAATGTTATCAATGCCTCCACATATCAGTTCCTAGGAAATGCATCTGCATATAATGAAGATAATATGACCAAATGTTACATTTCCTGTTTCGTTTGATAAAATCTTACCTAGTTGTTGTAAATTGTTGTTACATGTTTGACTCATAACGAGATTGTGCAAAGAAGTGCAACTCTATTTTTGTGTAGGCTATTCAATTAATGTAAATTAAGAAATCAAAATAAACTTCAAAAACAATTAATAACATTTTATCTAAAGTTAAATATTATGTTTGTGCAATAATCTTAGCATTATTTTTGAAAAGAGTAACCATAACGTTTTTTCCCAGTTCTTCCCTTAATAACATTCTTTATCTAGACAAGTTAAACCCCCAGATTATCCTTCCAGGTGATAATGTCTGTTCGATAATGTATTTTGAGAGGTATAAATCATTTTTATCTTTCATTTTACTTTTAATACATTTGCTTTATCTACTTTTTATTAAACAACTTTAAAAAAGGAGGAGGTTCTCAATTTAACCAGTATATTTTTTTTTATGTATGTACACCGATTTCTCCGAGGTTTCTGAACAGATTTACGTTATTCTTTTTTTGTTTGATGCAGAATAGTTTCGAATTGGTCCCATACAAATTTGATTCAGGTAGGCCCATTAGTTTTTGTTTTATAAGCATTTTTTTTATCTTCTTTTACCCATCTCCATGTCTATTTTTATTAGCTATTGGAGTGATTTACTGTTTGCCTCTCAAAGACCTGAATTCAGTTTATTTGTTTTGGAGATTAAGCACAACAAACAGAGAGACAGTAATATTAAATTGTTTCTTAAAACATCATAGCTAGATCCTTATTGTTAAATGCCTAAACAACTGGTTGACTTCTATTACTAAACAGCCAATTCCGTAAATGCTCTGTATGTCTGTAAAGAGAGATTCCGTTAATGTTGCTGGTGGTAGCTGGGTATTTAGTATTGTAGCATGGTTTTGATCCACTCATGCATGCATAATATGCATACTGGCATGTATCCTTAAGTATAAAACACGACAATGGCAAGAACTGACATAGCACCAGAAATAGGAAAGGTTACGGTATCAGTCTTCAAAAGCTGCTCCACTGTACTCTTCTGTTTATTTTTGACTGACTACACGGATGAAATAAATCAAAATATGTTCTAGCATTGCTTTTCATGCCATTCCAAAGTTACAAAATGATATTTACATTAAAATTAGGTATAGATATACCTATACATACCTACAACATGCAACAGGATTAAAGGCGACACAAAGCTCACTGTTTAATGAGTAAATTGCCTACATTGTTTAGTCTGCGCATCACTTGTTCTGGAGCTGTTCACTAAAATAGGGTCAATACATGGCCTTGAGTTTTAATCAGTTGCTTTAAAGAGGTTGTTATTTTTATAGGTGACCCTAATACCACTGTGATAACAAGATATAAATGCTAATATGTTTTTTTACAATCAAAAGCAAACAAGCAATTGGATTTTTGTTTGTAAAAACTAAAAGTCTATTAATAGTCATACAAGTCGTAAGTATAACAATCCTCTTGAATCCCTATGGATATTAATCTATACCTAATATTTTAAATGCGGAAGTCCATCTGTCTGTTGCTCTTTCACAGCTAAACTTCATAACTGATTTTGATGAAATTTGACATAGGTACTCAAAACTAAATATCTGAGTTCAAACATTGGCTATTTTTTTCACAAAAATCAATTGCCAAAGTATAAACTGGTATGAAAATAATTACAATTCAAAGCTGACAAAGTTGCGGGATTAGTAGGTCTAAAAAGGGCAATTTAGTACACAATCCAAAGGATATAAATAAGTACACTGGTAAACCTTGACTTTGTAGTGGTAGGATTAAAAAAGTGTGTGATAAGGCTACTGTGGCCTGTAGATACCGTAAATATTGTGTGTCTTGTTGCTGGAGTGTTACGTTAAACATGCAAGTCTCTGAGATACCCTACCCTCTGTACTAGAACAGATAGTTTCGAACTTTTAACCTATAGTCTTTAATTATTGTTTTTAGTCAATACCAACTATCATTTCTTTAATACTGATACAAAGACAGTCACTTCTTATACTTATTCTAAATAAAATCATTAGGGTCCTATTTTTAAAACCTGCATTTGAAATAATTATTTCCGGCAAATTCTGAATGTTCAGTGGCTGGGATGTTGTCATTTTTAAATCTGTAAGTCTTAAGTTAAGTCCTAAGTAATATTATAATTTTATTGCTAACCTGATTGAAATGGAGACTTGTAGCTATTAATAATTCTCTTTGAAACTGATATGACCTTAACTTATGCACATATATTTATCGTAATAATAACAGTATCATCCTGTTTTGTTTACAGAGTGCCTTCAAACGTATTTTCTGCTTATTCAGTATTCCATATAGGGAAACACATAGGAATAAATGATGGTCATTGTTATTGGCATTGAATACACAATTTTATTCAAGTAATAAATAGTCACTTTTTTATAGAATGGAAAGATAAACGAGCATCTTATGGTAAGGAATTCACTTCACTGATGAATAACATAATTTCTAGACAGTTACACTGCAAAAATCAACTTTAATCAATATTAAACTGTCACATAGGAATAGCCAATTTCAATTTGCAATAACATATCTAAAGTTGTTTGGCAGAGATCGCTCTGAAGCGAAAAGACCGCCTTTGTAGGTGCACAAATATTATAAGTGAAAGAGTGTGTAAATTTTGGTGCATAATAAAGTGTATTCATTCATTCATTAAATTCACGCTAGCCGGCTCCGTCCATGAAAACCCGTGGTGGGAAACAGTTTACCGAGTGTCGCTAACTACAATTTTATCGACGTATCGATGAAGAATTTATAAATATTCTAGCCGACCCTGCGAACTTTGTAACGCTTGGCATTAGTTTTTCTCTTCATAAGATCCTTCTCCAGGCAATAACCGTTACAACAAAAAAATAGCAAAATTGGTTCCTCCGTTCAGGCGTGATGCGATGACCACTCGAAATGGGGATTCATTTTTCGTCATTGTTATTCAGCAAAACGTCTTAATGATTCCAGCCGGAAGGTATGTCAGCACCAGGTTAACTTTGTGAGGTCTAGGGTTCGGTATAAATAAGCCTGCACCCTAGCTACAGGACAGCAACGCACCTAAAACATTTATAGTGTCTATAGACCACGGTTGTGATTTATTGTAATGATGGATCATCATCCTTCATTATCATTCCGTCTGCTTGTTCTCTATCTTATATCATAAAAAATAAATATGTGACTTGAAGATGGGTTAACTGTGTATAGCAAAGAACATAAGGCTTTTGTGTTAGCTTTCCGGATACCTTTCGTCCAAACCGGTACCTACCTACACGACAATAAATACACAAGCATAAAAATACGCAAGCAATATAAATCTTTATTTTTGAAGTGAAAACTTCTCTAGCGGCATTGCGCAATTTTTGGAATGGGTAAAAAACTTCTAAACTCGCGTCAGGACACGTGACCTGATCGAAAATTCGTAAGACGGTTCAGGGCGCTTGCGCGAATATTCATTCCAAAATATCAAAAATTCACAATGTTAATATTCAAGTTTTCACTTCTGCCGGCACTCTCGGAGTGCAATCCGTCTTTTTTTTTTCAAGTAATCGAGCTGACAAAATTACTCAATCGTTCCATTAAAGAGCGAAGGGTCTACCACATACCTGGGACAAACTTGTTATATCATCAAATGAAGCATGACCAGCTACTAACGGAAGTATGTTATCGTCTGCCATCTCAATGTGCGTGTTGTAAATAAACATTACCCTCGCGTGTCGAATGTATGATGATTTCTCATCTGAACGTGTGGTATGCAACATAGATTACGCTTGTCAGTTTTGCAAGTGCTCGTCAATGTCGTAGTCCGATTTGGATTTAGTTTTTAAACTTTAGTACCTAGTTGGACATATTAACCCTAAAAGACGCGGCATAGCTTCTTTGGTATTTATTGATAACATTTTTGTGTTACAAAATTTTTTTTTGCTTGTTTGCCTTTCTATCTTCCTACATATTAAAAAAGTCGGTTTAGTGTCGCTTTTGTAACTTAAAAACAAGTAAAAGATGTTAATTTTTATCCTAAAAAATATTAGATGTTGGAAATGAACATATTTTTATATATATATGCATATGGTATATACATATATATATATCACTACATAGTATAAAACAAAGTCGCTTCCTCTGTGCTTTTATATGCTTAAATCTTTAAAACTTAACGGATTTTGTTGCGGTTTTTTTTAATTGATAAAGTGGTTGAAGAGGAAGGTTTATATGAAGGTATCTGTATATTTTATAACCGTGCGAAGCCGGGGTAGGCCGTTAGTATGTTTATATACGTGGGCAAAATTGGGTAACTAGTGTCTTCACGTTAAGGCGGTCGTCTTTGGCAATTAACCCACCCAGAGTTCATATCATTATACATCCGGCAAAATCGTCACCTGTTCCCAATTTGAACCACGTGAGCTCGTTGTGGACACCGCTAGCAATTTTAAAGTTATAAATTACAGCCTACATCCACCCACTCACAACTCAGTTGAGAAACTCCCACTCTCTTCAAGTAAACTCTCTAACAAACGTTTTTGGGTTTTAACGGATTACAGAAAATACGTTTATGGTTTTTTTTCGTATGTGCATACCTTTTTTTTTCATCAGCTGGAGGACGTCCATTGCTGGACATAGGCCTCCCAGAGCGCCACAACTCACAAGTAACAACCGGCTGGTGACGATGAATTTTTATCATAAATAGGTGCATATATGCATACTTTTAAATTTCCGTGTGTATACTGTCCTCGTCACGTTGTCTGTATCGAAATTTATTTAGCGTTTTACACTTAAATATTTCTAAACGTTTTCTTTACAATAATTCCTAACCTTTTGCGCATTTTTAATTAATTGGCTTTAGTATCTCTGTAGAGCTCGAGCAGCTATTTCTGCCGCCATAACATCAGTGCTTGCCTTTGTAGTGTTTCGTTCTGGGGGTTAGGGAAGCCGATAGATTTGAATACACATAGCTTAGATCCCGGCCATTGGTTAGCGTTATAGGCGATAAATAAATATCACTTACCGTTAGGAGAGCAACCTGCTTGTTAAAAATTCGGTAGGAATGTACGAGTAAATAATTAAGAGCAGTAAAACTGCTAAAACTGATTTAATTTCATTAGGTACCACATCGAGATTCTATATAACTCTTTTTTCAAAAATCCTCGGAATCAATAACCTGTCTTTCTGAAACAGAACCATCAAAATCGGTTGGCTATTGGCTGAGTAAATGCGTAATCAACATAGAAAAAAGATTACAGTCGAATCCTCCTTTTTTGAGTCGTTTAAAAATAGTAAATGTGTATATTCATGTGTGCGTGCGTCGCGATCGGTTGTGCTTGACCGCATAATACCGATATCGATTATCTCGCCGGCTGCGTAACCCAAGAACGTTTGCGAATGACAGAATATTATTTGTAAAACAATGCTCACAAATCACAACACGCGTGTCGTCGTGCGAATCGAGTAGCGTTCCGATTGGTCGTGCATTGCGATCGACTCGATAATTCGATGTTTTGTCAGCTCAATGCACCGTGTCATTAATATCTGTCAGGCGAGTTGTTTCACAGAATTCATTTGTTACTTCTGTTGTTTTTTTTTCTTGAAATATTTATTGGACAAGGCTCAACCGTTAGTGCCAACTCGGGCTTAATGAATTATAGTACTTGGTAGGAAATATATGTTTGCAACCTCCGTGAAAAGAATACCTTCCCTCTTTTTGTGAGTTATGGTGATTGGAATTCAAGGAGGTTTCAAGCGTTTGTAGTTTTTACCACATAGTGCCATTCTAAATTACTCTGTTATTCCACAGCGATCGATGGGGTCGTCACAGCCTTGCGATATGAATACCAAGTAATGACGTATAAATTCAAAGAATCATTTAATTGCTTGTTGATGTCAGTAATGGAATCTAGGTCCCTCCAGTTTAGTCCAACGGCGCTACAAACAGGACCGATACAAAACATGCTTAAGAATCACAAAGTGAGACATCAAAAATTTAAATGTGCTTGAATCAAGTGTGCTCAAGTAGGTATTTTGGTCGTACTAGTACAGGGGTCACCAAACTTTTTCGGTTAAAGGACTTTAAAATATTGTTTTTGTCGAAGAACGACTGGCGAAGAAATTTAAAACGCTGTGATTGAATTTGCGTTGTTTAGATTACCTTAACATTTTTTGTATCATCAAATGACTTATTTTTTATACCTTGGAGAGACCAAGATTCTTGTACATGTCTTTCTGTGATATTTAAAATGAATTAGACAACACATTTTTTGTAACACATGTATTTCTTTGAATTATCCATACTTTATTTATACTATTACAAGAGCTAAAAAGCCTTTGTGTATGTTACGCTTTCATGACTTAACCGCTTAACCGATTTTGATAATATTTGTATTTGCATATAGTTAAAGAACCGAGTTCAAACATAGGCCACTGCTTTCAAAAACCAAGTCCCAAAGATCTGTAATGGGTGGTGTAATATCTTCTGAGTTTTATACGCTGACGAAGTCGCAACGAAGTCTGTAGTTAATAAAATCAACTAAAACCTTATCGAAGACCGACTTGTCGATCGCGATTGACCGGTTGGCCACCCCTGCCCAGGGCCAGTGGTCTCGACTGCATTCCTTGACACCTGGCGCGTATTTCCACTGCGCGGGCACCGAGGTAATGAAATTATAGTCCGGTGTACCGCAGTACCAAAGACGAGATCGAGTGGCCGGTTCTATCGTTATCTATCATGTAACAGACGGGTCTAGGGTTCGTCAAATTCCATCGACAGTATATATCGCTTCGAATAAACGAGCACTTCACTGGATCGTGTTAACATCTGATGATATTATATTCTTATAAGAAACCAAAGATTTCCTTATGTTTAAAGGAATATGCGTCTAAGGTAACATTAAAGCCGAACGCATACCGTAGTCGCAACGGTATTATGACGGACTTTTGCCTTACAAAACATACGGAGATACACACACTTCGGCCAGAACGTCTCACAGACAAAATTAAGATCTAATAATACCCACAAAAACTGCAACAAGTCTGACTGACGATTGTTGGCTTCCCTCTTGTATTTATGCCGGCGCGTACAAAAACGACAAAACAGTTGTTCATCTTAAAACTGCCGTGACTACAATGTGCGCTCAGCCTCAGCTTCACATTTCCGTCCTTAGTCTAAATGGCGACAATGGTAAAAGTTCTCCTAGTATCCGAGATCCAGATCTCCTAGTATACGAGTAAGTGACCGTACTCCGATCTTGTTATTCCAGTCCCGTCGGTATTGGGTTGGTCCGGGTCTGCTGAGTAGAATAAACCATCTGCTTCTTGGCTAGGCAGCTTGTAAGAGGCGAGCACTGGTTTTGGTAACTAGCTAGACCACCAAAGGTAGAGTGCTGTGCAGCAACTTGCCCGGGTGGTCGACCGTCTTACTTATCCTACCGCCATTAAGACTGTCATGTTCCCGTCTGGAGGATAGCGTAGTCGGTCAGTTGCGTACTTGCGTAGTTGCCCTAATTGGGTAATAGCGACGTAACTGTAACATCTACGGTGTCTGTATGCCACTGTTTTTTAAATTTCTAACCACTGACGGAAAAAGACGGGTATTATAAATTCTACGGGTCCGTGATTGTATGTGTTTGTCTGTCTGTGTCATAATAATTTTTGAACGGATGGACCGATTTCGTATTTTGTTTGAAAGCTGATGTGATCGTTATGGTACTTAGCTCTACTTAGGTTTTGTCGGGGGTTGTAAGTTTTTTTTTAATTTTTAGGATTAAACCACGAGATTCCAATAGATGTTAAAACTGGGATATTATAATTTACTAAAAGTCCTCTCATCTATATCTTTGTATAGTAATTCTTGTGTTCGTGTGTTTGTCATTGAATTCCTTCTAGACGACTGGACGGATTTTTGATGAAATTTTTTGTATGTGTTCAAGGGAATTCGAGAATGGTTTAGATTTGGTCACAATATGGTCTACTAGAATTTTTTTAAATGTTTTTTTTAATAATAAGTAGTTGTTCATTTTGGAATATTTATCTTTGAAACCGACAGACTGCGCTACTATTGAAGCATTAATGTCAAGCGATACGAAGTATGCTGGGTCAGCTAGAACTTATATACAAAAGTTAATTGCTGTTCCTTAGTCCCGCTAAAACTGAAGAACGGCCGAACCGGTTTGGCTAATTTTGCTTTTGAATTATTTGTTCAAGTCCAGGGAAGGTTTAGGATAAGAAAAGGAGAACAACTGCGAGAAAACTATTAAAAACAAAATTTTAATTTTTCCCCGTATAATCACTGAACGGGTGAAACGAGGTTCGCCGGGACAGCTAGTATTTTAATGGAACGTAACATATGAAAAGATTTTCTTTACATATCTTCAGGCCAAGTCCCTTGTGCGGAGAGTACCGAGTGCCAAGTGTTGTAGTCCTTGCAAACCTGCCTAGCATACTCCAAACTCAATAGGTGTTCTTCATACTAATACGCAAATTTCGGTGACTTTACTTTTTGCTTTGATCGTCAAATGTCACCTATAGACAAACGTCCCATATCGTCACCGCCTTACCTATTCCTGCCGCCATAACGTCATAACGTGTTCCGGTTTGAAGGGTAAGGTAGCCGCGACACTTACGTTTGCTCGAGGCCTAACATCCCGGCCTCAGGTTGGCAACGCGCCATTACCACCTTTGGTGTCTCTAGGCGGCAGGAATTTCTTACCATCAGGAAATCCGTCTGCTTGTTTGCCTTCCAATATCATAAAAAAATATATATGAATAACATAACAATATGAAGTCATGTGGTTACCCTGCAGAGTGGTAAATTCATTTTGTGGATGTGGCTAGATTTATGGTAATCATTCAACAGTAAAACCAATTTACTGCCTGTCATTAAAAACACTTAGATCTTTTTAAAGGTTGGTATTTTGGTTAAGTTTATGTATTTTTCTATTGAGCTACCAGATTGGCTTTTCAAAGAAACAGTCAACTACCAAGGTGGTCCATATTGTGCGGTACGGTGTGTAAAAAAGGTCAGGAATATAAGTTCTTTATATTTCTTCCTGACAAGTATTTATTTATCACCCATATCATAGATTTCTGAATAACCGAATAATGATTTGGCCTAAATCGGCCACCCCGAAGGTTATCCTTCGGGGTTTTTGGTGAACTTACTTACTCCAAATAGAAAAATACTACTTTACTACTGGCCCGCCGGGTATAAAACATACATATAAACCTTCCTCTTCAATCACTTTATGTATTAAAAAACGCATCAAAATCCGTTGCGTCATTTTAAAGATTAAGGCATACAAAGGGACATGGGGACAAAGGGACAGAGGAAGCGACTTTGTTTTGTACTATGTAGTGATTTCAGGTAGAATATACAAGCAAGCGAGGAAGTAATTCTGACGCGTTTTACGTTTATTTAATTCTAATAAGAACCTGTATAAAATGTTTGACATACTAAGTTTTTCCTGCGGCTTCGCTAGCGTTTATTATATTATATCGTAATTAAAAAAGTCTATTTTACTTTTAACACTTCCGAGAATATGTGTACAAAGTTTCATGACACAATGATTAAGTAGTTTTTTCGTGAAAGTGTTACAAACAAACTTGCAATAATATAAATAAACTTAAAATACTAACTAAAACTTTAAATGATAAAGAATAGAGATACTAGATTCCATCGAGCAAGTCTTGCAAGTATGACTTCACATTTATTTATGATATAGGAAGGCAAATAAGCAGACGGATTTCCTGATGGTAAGAAATTCACGCCGTAGTAAGGCTGTAAGTGTTTTTTATACATATATACCCACAACTCAACCATACGTTTTTTTTTTGTTATTTATGAATGTTGAATACTCACAAGGTATATTATTTTATAGTCGTTATATCGATCTAGTTGTATAGACCGTGATCACGACTTGACTGCAGCAGGAAGTAATAAATAAAATATATATCATAAGTGTCCTGTATAAAGGCCTTTTTTTATAAATAATACGCGACGATTTAAGTTTAAAATCATATCAAGCATATGATTTTTATTTGCTTTAGATTTAAACCTTTCGTGTAGTTCTTCCAGTGACATTTACGATTTTTTTTTTGCAGACCATACAGAGACAACGTGATGTCTCAGTTTGCATATTATAATTTTGTAAGTTAAGTATCGCGTCTCAAGTGCTCTAGGTGACTTCTAAGTTTTTTACTAGAGGCTAACGTCAAGAATTGGAAGAACGAAAATAAATGCTGTTGTTTTTCGACAATCACGACGTCTGGAAATTTGACATAATATGTAGGTACAATTTGACCAGAAGATGAATGTAGGCTACGTTTTATCCAAATAGCTCAGGTAGTACCCGAAGAAGAAAGAAGTAACTTTATAGTGGGGGTGGCCAGGATGTTAAATGTGTAGTCACTTCTGTTGACTAATTGAATTTGTCGATTAGTGAAGAATAAAAAAAAATTGTGTGTGTACTTATGTACACGCGTTAGAAGTTATACTTCTTCGGCGTAATAAGATAAAAATCTTTTTAAAAATTTTATCTTTTGCCTTATTTTACATTTGTAGACAAAATGACACTAACCATAGAAATTACTTTTACTTTGTTGGCACCTTTTTTTGAAAAACTAAAATGTTATCTATAGCTAACTTCATCATGTCGGTTTTTTGTGACGGTGTGCGCGCGCATCGTTAAAATTTACAATCATCATTTTTTCCTAACGCTCCAAAAGAAGTATAACTTCAAAAACCGTATCACGTTTGTATTATTAGCGGAACATTAAAAAGCTATAAAAACAATTGCAGTCACTTGATCATCAGATAGGTATTGAAAGTGTATGTCTTATTAATTTTATTATTATGTTACCAATGACAGAAATCTGATCAGGTCAGACCGGTCACCGTATTGGCTAATGAAAATAGATGACTAGTTTTTTGACAGTTTCTTATTCTACTCCAGCACGTCAGAATCAAGTCGTCAGAATATGAAATATACACTAATTGGCATGCAATAAACCCACCGTACTTTGATCTGACATGCTTGATTATATTTTCAAGCAAAAAACTAGATGGAAAAGCATAAAGGTTAAGTACACAAGTCACAATGGAGATATTCAATCATGGTACAAGGCACCTGATATACCAAAATCTGACGGTCCGAGTAACTGAACAATTTCCCTCTTGGGCTCCCCTATCATTACGGCAGAAGTTTGTTTTTAATGACTGTGAATGTTAGAGACATATTGATGTAAGATAGTAGGTACTTATTACATGTATCACATCTGTCTTTACATCATAATAGTGAATGAACAAAGAACACAGCCTGGTCTCGTTCTCACGAGTATTATGTGCTCCAAGTGCACTTGACCGTGAGCGGGCGCAGCACCGTGATAATAGTGTAAACAAAGGTCATCCTAATGTCACAAACAAAGAATGAACATCATTGATAGTTTGACCGGCTTCCTACCCTTCTGACCTACATATATGACTACAAAAAAGTACGCTTTTGGACCGTATATTATACCTTTCAACGAGCGATACTTATATGTGTATAATATACCGAACCTGGTGTGTTGGTGTGAAAAGAATAATGAATGTGGAAGAAGCTATACGGGTTTGCAAGGACCGTAAAGTTAGGGACTCGATATTCTCTGCCTACTACTTGAAAGATTTAGGTTTCATTTTTAGGAAACGCTCGTTTATAAAAAAACGAGCACATCTCGGTCATCCAATTACTTTTTGTTAACGAGGCAAATGATCGGTTCTCCTTGTGATGATAAGTGATACCAAATACCAAAATGCAATAATACTAAAGCAGTCATTATTTTAGGTCCTCTTGAATCACTCCAAAACCGTTCCGCTCCGTTTAAAAAAACCGCGTCAAATTCCGTTGCGTAGTCTTAAAGATGTAAGAATGCACATGGTACAGACACGGAAAGCGACTTTGTTTTATACTATGTAAAAACGAAAAAAAGATATACGAAAGTGTTGTTAAAAGCATAAAAGCATAGTAACTCCCTGAAATTTCAAAAAGTATTTTTTCTGGGGCCAAGGTCTTAGCAAAGCCCCTGCTAAGAAGAGCTGAAAATTTACGGACAGCTAAAATGGAAACGTTCTGCATCGACTTTTGTATCTGATAGCAGGTATATGATGATAGTAAAGCTTGTTTTCAACTCCTATAATAACGGCAAGCTGAGTTTTGATAGGATGTAGAGAAAAAAATGTAACTTGTTAAGATTAGTGTCATTTCGTACCACCTCTTATAAACAACACTAGCTAATTATTATTAATTTTTAGTTGGTAATGAAAATTTTTTTTTTCAAACTAAATTCTAATTATTCGCTTTTATTGTGTTTGAGATTAAGAGTACAATATGACTCAAATCCGGTTCCAATTTGTATGAAATCGAGATTTAAGAGTAAGTTGTTGGGAGTGTATTCTCCAGTAGTAGTATATAGCAAGTAGTGTAGACCAAACCACCGGAAACAGCTAGTTTTTAAATCTTTATAATACCTAACTCATTATAATAAAAAAAAACTACATTAAAATTTAAAACAATCTTAATCTTAATACATATAATATATAAATCTCGTGTCACAATGATTGTCCTCAATGGACTCCTAAACCACTTAACCGATTATAATAAAATTCGCACACCATGTGCAGTTCGATTCAACTTGAGAGATAGGATAGCTTATATCTCAATTTATGGTAAAAAAATTACCATCCGAGCGAAGCCGGAACGGGCAACTAGTGTGTTATAAAAAAATGTCATTAATATTTTAAAGAGCTCTCAACATTCGGAAAGGCCAAAGCTTAGAAGTGTTGAGAGTAATGATAAAAATCAATTAATTGAGATAGGATAGGTCAATGACTCCGACGTTATTGCCTCGCACTCGTCCACATGATGCTGAACGTTGTACTTCACTAGCTTGGTAATTAAACTTTATATAATATAGGACCAACTAAGGCCACGGTTTTGTTCGGGCTAACACAAAAAGATTTTTTTCTAATCCAGACGATAGGTTCTAAAGGCAAGTCGAGAAGGTCAAACATGGTTTTCCAGAAAGGTGACCTTGGAAGAAAGTTTGTTTCCGTCTTATTGAAATTTAATCTAACCTCTGTGGTCTAGCGGTCAAGCGTCCGGCTTGACTTCTTGAGGTCCCGAGTGCGATCCCTGGGTCGGGCAACTAAAACATTAGAAAATTTGTATTTTCAATTTTATAATATATAGATAAAGTTAGCCGAGATTGTATATGTTTCGGCGGTTGGCGATAGGATTGTCACCTATCACATTGTGGGACTTAGTCTCTTCGGCTATTCGTGGGTGCTTTGGTTGTGCGTCTGCTTATTTCTTCGGGATATGGGCGTGAAGATACTTTTTTCATATTAAATTTATTCCAAATTTCCGCACTCGCATTTGCGTTTGTTATGTTTGCCCTATTTTCCATCTATTAATATTATTATTAAAATTGGATTAATTCTATGATCCAGACGGATGACGGTTGTAATCATTGATGGTTGTAAACATTGGTTTGCATCCGTCAAAGTTGATTATATTCGGAAGAGGGAAACAGTTTCCTTCAAGGTTACTTGAAAAGGTGTTTACAAAAGAAAGCCTCTTTACAAAAGTTTATAACGTCTTTTGTCGAAGTTGTCGTTTACTTGACACTTCTAGCGCTTCTTTGTCGAAAACGAAGCGAAAATGTGCGAAGAGGCTGGAGTATGAATACATGACTTTTTATGTTATAAAATTAATTGCTATAAATTGTAGCCTCCTACAATGAGTTTTTCTGACCCAAAATTGTCATACAAAGGTCAATAACACTTAACATTTTTACTTAATAGGTAGCAAAAAATATATATTTGATTAATTAATAATTAAACTAATTAATATATATGATTGCGGATGTATAAAAGATATTAAGTACCTTGCGGGATAATCTGGTAAATGAATTAGTTTTTTCCAGTAGTGAAGTCTGTCAGACTAGATGGCAGAGTTCTGTGATGGCTCGCCTGGATTTGTACTATTGCTTCTAACTGTGGTGAGCACTGTCGTTATGGTAATAGAAATATGTGTGACGGTGATATCAATTATGGTGTTCCTATAACTGTTCTCTATGACAGTCCAAAAAATGATTTACTGGATTATTCAGTCACTGGGCGATGGAGCGTTTCATGTCAGGGCTCGTATCATACCTATCTGGTATATGGACTTTGCTGATAATGGGGTTTGATCAGTTCGTGTTTTTTATCAAAACTCAAAAGATATAAATAGATATGAATACATAGAAAAAGATAGTTTTATTTTAAATAACCAACTTCAAAAAGAAGGAGGTTGTTAACTCGTCGATATGTTTTTTTTTTAACCAACTCTATAAAGGGGAGGTCACTGATTCACTGTGTGTTTTTGTTGTATATTTCTTACTCTGCTGATAACTAACCGATTTTGATTTTTTTTTTTGAAAAATAGTTCATGATTCCCAAGTGGTCCCATATTAGTTTTATCATGATCCGACTATTGGTTTTTGAGTTACTCAAAAATTACTTGTAGGATGTTAATAAAGTTTCTGGGACCATTTTTTTTGATATTGGAAGGCAAACAAGCAGACGGGATTCCTGACACCAAACGTGGTAATGGTGCGTTGCCAACCTGAGGCCGGGATGTTAGTTCTAGAGCAAAAGTAAGTTTACCGGCTACCTTACCCTTTAGACCGGACCACTACATGACGTTATGGCTGTAGGAATAGGTAAGGCGATGGTACCAATCCGGGTACCCAATAAAATAGTTGGAGTCGGTTTTTGCAGTTTTACCGCCCTTAATTATTTTTTTTTGTTCTCCTAGGCGACGTGGTGATGACATTTGAGAGGGTTTCTTCAATTATATTACTTTAAAATTGTAAATGTAGTCGTGTGTCTCGGTCACTATTTTGTCCCGTATTCTGTAATGTAAAGTTGGCTAGAAAGTGACAAACACAAACGGCGCTTGTGGCATATTCCAAGTATGCGACGGGAAATATAATCCGTTCGGATACTTACAAACTGGATTCTGTATTATCTGTGGATGTACAGATGATAAATAATGATCAGGAGCCATGACACTATAGCCTCACCGTAAACTTTTAAAACAACTAAACCGTAAACTTTTACTAGGTGGTAGAGTTTCGCAGCGACTCACCCGGATTGGTACCACCGCCTTACCTATTCCTGCCGCCATAACGTCATAACGTGTTTCGGTTCGGAGGGTAAGGTAGCCGGTTAACTTACTTTTGCTCGAGGCCTAACATCCCGGCCTCTGGTTGGCAACGCACCATTACCACCGTTGGTGTCTCTGGGTGGCGGAAATTTCTTACCATCAGGAAATCCGTCTGCTTGTGTGCCTTCCAATGTTATAAAAAAAAAAAACATGGAAAAAAATGTTGCTTGGTAAGCACCCGGGGCTTATTCAGTGAAGAAGAAATATCTTCACACCCATATAAAAAGCATTGTCTTTTATTAAATAGGCACTAGATAAAGGCACACCAGGGCACTCACGACCAGCCGAACTAGTCCCCACAATGTGTTAGGTGGCAAGCCTATCTCCAACCGGACGCATATCCAATCCCTAGCAACATTTTTTTTTTATTAGAAAATTGGAAAAACCATATTTTCTTTTTGTTGCCCGATCCGGGAATCGAATCCGGGACTTCTAGAAGTCTAGTCCAACACCTGGACCCCTAGACCACAGAGGCGACTTAATGTAAAATTAGAAATCATTAATAAACTTCAAGAACAATAAGTAACATTTTATCTAAAGTCAAATATTATGTTTGTACAATAATAATCTTAGCATTATTTTTGAAAAGAGTAACCATAAGGTTTCATGTCAGTTCTTCCCTTAATAGATATCCTTAGGAGTCAAGTTATTTTTAATAGCTTTGCTTTATCTATTTTTTTTAAATTCTGACAACATGTAAAAAACGTTGCCTGGTTGTACCTGAGGCTGATTCAGTTGCAGTTTTAAAACAGTATTATTGCAATATGTATGGTTATATTGGCCCAGAGTGGTCATACAGTTGAAAGCAATGGAGAGAGGTGTAGGAGACCTATTGTAAGACGCACGCCGAGTTATGATACCTTCTATATCTTTTTTGTATGTTAATACACAATGACGAAAAACTTGGTATTATAAATAGTCTTTATTATTATCATCTGTCTACGTCAAGAAGTGAAGACGCACAGTTCAGTGACCTTTTTAACCGACATAAAAAGTGGAGGAGGTTATATTTTCGATGCTTATATCTTTTATATGTGTAGATATATAATACGTTCTCTATCATTCGCGATGTTAAACTCATGTCAGCAATCAGCAGAATCTGATCATCAGATCATGAACTCCCAGGGATAGCGAGAAAATTTCCTGATTTTTTTGTATACTTACACGAAATTATATTTAAATTGGAAATCAAAAACTGATTGGGCTTTGTCCAGAGTCTAAAATTAATTAAAATTAATGTATTACTAGTTGTTTAACTGCGACTTCGTCGGCGTGGAAATGTTAATTTTCGTACATTCCTCTCTACCTAATATAGCCCTTTAGGGGTTGATTTGTAAAAAAAATGCCCATGTTTGAACTTAGGTCTTCATGAATATAAAATTTCATTAGAATCGGTCCAGCAGTTAAGCCGTGAAACAGCAAGAGACAGATAGCCTTTCGCATTTATAAATCGATAATGTCCGTTGTTTTCCATTCCATAAAAGTAAAAACTCTCGCTGTTGTAAAACTGTTAGCTTTAGTCTAGTTTTTTACTGTAGTCCGAATAGGATTCTCATGGTTGATGTGATACGCGTCAATTTATACTTAATTACGGTGCCTCTTTGTCTACCGCCGCATGACTAACGAGGCGTGAAGACTTTGGCTTTGAAATTGTTCTGGGTGTAATTGTTGATTTTTTAGATTAACGTTTCCCAAATTTAGCGTCATGCAGATTGAGTTGCGAGTTATGTTTGAGTTGCAAACAGTTTATATCATATTCAACATGTTTGAAAAAAAAGGAAATTCTCTTAGGGTATATTATATCATGTCGATATCGCAAATACAAATCCTAAACAAGAAACATTTTCGAAACATATAAAACAAAACACAATAGCAATGAAAACTGTAATAAAAAGATTAAAATAAAGAAAAAAACACTTAACAGTGGCAACTTATTATGACTTTCAACAAATAAATTGGGAAAAAGCCCTTAAGCTTAATGTTCCGCCCGTACATAAGTTACGATACCACAGATAGACACGTCAATCTTATAAGCCTCGTTTTTCCGTCGGGGGCTACAAAACTTAGTTCCCCTAGTGAACGTTCTGAGTACACAAAAAACATTCGAATTATGAATTTGCTACAATCTCGACAAATTTTACAAATTTGTCTGATACACATCAAATTATCAGCTTTTTTAAATTTCTTTTGAATTTGGACTTATGACAATGACTTACTAGTCAATAGATAACTGAACCCTCCATCCGCAGTTGGGTAATAAAACCTACCGAGCGTTAAGAAAAACAAATGTGGTGACTTTTTATGGTGAATGCACAAGTGTGTCAGGCGATAGAAAATGTCAACTTATCGCTTGGTAATGTTAATGTAGAAATGTCTTGGCGGAGACGGAATTGCGGGAAATATGGCATTTTAGTTGTTCATCAAAAATGTCGCATAGCGCGACTCGACTACGCGTGCCTAATTTTAACCCATAATTTTATCGCCTCTGTGGTCTAGCGGCACGGCATTGGACTTGCATTTTGAGGTTCCGGGTTCGATCCCCGGGTCGGGCAACAAAACATTTGAAAAATTTGTATTTTCAATTTAATTATAAAAATAAAATTGCCAGGAACTGGATATGTACCCGGTTGGCGGATAGGCTTCCTACCTATTACATTGTGGGGCTTAGTGTCTTCGGCTAGCCGTGGGTACCCTGGTCGTGCCTCTGTCTACCTCTTCGGAGATATGGGTGTGAGGGGACTTTTAACCCACAATTATACCAGTATTTATTCCTACTAAATAATTTGTCCCCGTGTTGGTCCAGTTACTTTGTGTAGAATAGACCATCTGCCTTCCTGCCGGGCAGTTCGTAAAAAGTGGGCACAGATAAAAAAAGGTTTTTTCTCTTTACCAACATAATCATGGTATTACAGTGCAGCATCTTGCCCGCGTACTGATCGACCGCCTTATTTATTCCTGCCTCCATGATGACAGTATTTTGTTCCGGTATGGAGGGTAAGGTAGCCGGTAGACTTGTACCTACAATAGACCTAGAACATCTCCCCTACACGACAGGGACGCAACCATAAAACCTATGGTGTCTATAGACCATGGTTGTCTCTTACCATCAGGAAAACCATATGTTTATACACTGTCTCTGGCCATAAAAAAGCAAATACAAGAATTAAAGAAGTACAAGGGCTATATTAAATGCACACAGATTTAACAATTTAATAATAGATCTACAACAGATGTTCCCTACTTATATGACCTAGTCCATAATAATAATAGTGCACATTGAATCAAAGTAAGATGCAGTAAGTAGCAATATTGCGAAGTATATTGATGATGCGGGTCCTGACCAGGGTAACCATTGTTTGTAACATTTTAAGTGGGACATTAGTCTGCTTATATGTACCTATAAAGAAAAAAAAATAAGTACAGTAACTTTGTATCCAAGTGACGACAGTTGTTGTGTGGACCGACTAGGCACTACCGACGGTCTGACAGAAACAGGACAATTGTGAGCACTGACTTTATGGCGTCAGGTATAGGTAAGGTACTAATAAGGATTACTGTATTAGAGACAAAATGAATCTTACCTTTTACGAGTTACTTACTAGGAAAGCAATTTTCTTGACCTTTACTATTCCAGAGCTTTGGGACTAACACTAAATTCGAAATAATATTACCATGTTAATAATTGTAATACACACATATTCACCCCTCTTTTACTCTACAAACACCTCGTATGTAGATTATTAGATGTAGTAATTTCCTTCTGTCTCCTTGTTTTGTTTGAGTTAAACACCGAAATTAGAGATATATTGCAGATATTATTAAATTGATTCGCTATTGTTAATTTACAATACAAATTTAGGTTTTGCAAAAAAAAATACTAATAGAAGATATTCGTCTTTAAAATTATTTTCGTTTAAATATTTACTCATTTACTTCAAGTCAGGAGGTAAACATTTTAAAAGTTATTTATGGCGTCGATCATCAGCAAGTCAGATAAAAAAATAATAAAATAAAAAAGTAATTTTGTGCAGAGCAATAAAATGCAAATAATCTTCAAACTTTAATTAACTTTTTGTAATAACTCATTTATATGTTTATTATGTATATAATCCATATTTATGTGCTTGCTAAAACGGTTTAAGCTAATATAATGTATTTGCCCCCTACGTTGTTGTGCCCAATACCCAATTATTACGGCCGCGTCTTCGCTCACTATTTATTAATCGCATCAGGGGAAAATTACTGAACCAAACATGTTTGGATTAATAATATTTGAACGAGATTTGTGTAGCTAAAAAAATAATATATAGGATGGGCGTACCGTTACTAACACCGTGACGTCTGACTAGGTCGTAGAGATTCACAGAGACTCGCCCGGTTTGGTACCACCGTCTTATCTAAGCCTGCCGCCTTAACGTCAGCACTTGCCGTTGACGTGTTCCGGTTCGGGAGATAAGGTTAGCCGTACACTTACTTTTGCTAGAGGCCTAACATCCCGGCCTTAAGTTGGTAACGCACCATTGCCGCCTTTGGTGTCTCTAGACTCCGTAAATTTCTTGCCATCAAAGGAATTTGGAAAATACTAAAAATAATTGTGTATCCCTCTTCAAGATGATTAAGAATTCTGCATCGTTAGCAATGCACATTCCAATGTTTGCCTTATATACTAGAAAAATGTTCTGCAGTATGGTAACCCTACATCCAGCTGACTGGCGCACCACTTTACGTCATCGCTACATGTGGCAGACATCTTTTACTATGCAGCTCCCCTCTCATTTGTTGGGAACCGTTTCAAGTGCATTTTATATGAGGATCATAATATTCATGACTATTACTGTACTTCCTTTCAGTTGCTTTGTAATTTCTATAAAAAGCTCCATTTGTGTTACGATGTTTTTTTATAAGTATTGAAAGGAAGACCGATTTCCTAAACGAAAAAAACATAATTCTATTAATATTATGAATGCGAAAGTTTGTAAGTTTGTTTGTTACTTCACGCAAAATTTGCTCTGTGGTGATTGCTTCGACAAAGTTGGCGAAGGACGTGACAAGTGTATTTGTTTCCCGTGTTCGGATCTGGTCGCGGTGGTGGGAGGTGGGATCTTTAGGTAGGGTTGTCACATGTAAAGAACGTGACAATTTATATTGTTTCGCGAGCTCTTCCTATATTCGTGTTCTGGTTGCGGAGGTGGGTGGTGGGAACGTCAGTTAGGCTTGTCACATTCTGTGTCGTTTAGAGGATTATTTGCCACAACAGTTACAGTGCTTACGCGGAATTAGCAAAATAAAGGCTTATTTTACATCTGTTATATTGATAATAGTAATGACCAACCTGAAGTCGGGATATAAAGTTTTCGTTCCTTCGTTAACGTGCTGATTATCCTACCGTCTAATGTCCAAACTAAACCATTACACGAAAGTAACGACTGTTAATGACATTGAAGGAGATGCAGTTAGGCTTTCAGTGGAAAGATAAAACATTTTACAAAAATCACTTACTGTTTGTACCAAATATAGTAAATAGGAAACGGGTTTTGAATTCAGCTATTACGCATAGGTGGACACATTAGCTTTAATATCTACATATTTTACTAGCTTCCACCAGCTTCCTCGCCCACGTAATCATATTATACAAAATACCTGTGAATTGTAGTCTGTGAGTTGTTCTGAGATATAAACTATAAAACTGTGTAGTTTTATCTGAAACCATTTATTAGTTTTTAACGTGAAAGAGCCGCCATAACGTCATGACGTGTTCCGGTTCTTAGGGTAAGGTAGCCGGTAAACATACTTTTACTCGAGGTCCAACATCCCGGCCTCAGGTTGGCGACGCACCATAACCACCTTGGTGTCTTTATGCGGCGTTAATTTGTAACCATCAGGAAATCCGTCTGCTTGTTTGTCTTCCATAATCTTAAAAAAAGCTTCATACTTGTGTCTTAGACTTAGTAACTTAATGTTATTTCTACTTTATATTTTATGTTTATAAATAAGACGGTACTTGTTTGTAGTAGATACAACTTCGAAAAAGACAAAAAAAGTACTTTCATACTGATAATTAAAGCAATTATGTGGTACCACATTTATGTGGTAGAATACAATATTCATTTATTGCGCTATCGTACACAAATATGACAACACGAACATTCGCGCAAGCACCCTGCGCCGTCTTGATTTTTTGTCTCACGAATCAGGTTACGTGTCCTGACGCGAATTTAGAAGTTTTTACCCATTCCAAAAAAAGTGTGCAACGCTGTTAAAGAAGTTTTCACTTAAAAAAATATTTGATATTTTCTGTTTCTGATCATGCGCTGTTTTATATATATTTCGTAAACAAGACATAGGTATAATCGAAAACATAGTGTCACGAGATATACTGATATAATGGTATAGATACGCACCACGCACATCTGCTCCGAGATCAATGAACTAAGCTATTTTAATGTTTGACCTTTATCTAAGAATTATGCCTTGTTTCAAACCTGTCTCAAGATTTGTTAATCCAACTTGGAATTCAATGGAGTATATTTAGACTCTAAATTTTAGAGCAACGATATGTTTTTTTGTGTTCTGTAATAAACCCGATTGTTGAAAAACCCGACCACGCAAAAATTTCAATAATGAGCTTTCTTAAATACTCTGAAAATAAACCGCTCCTTTTTGGAGTCGGTTAAATATGCACAAGTTAACGGGAAGCAAGTTTGTATATAATTATATTAAAATTATAGATATTTATATCTAATTGGACAAATTAAATAAACCGATCTAACCCCAAAGTAAGCAAATTGTTTTGCCTGTGTTGGGGTGTTAGTTAACGATACTGATATTTAAATAGATACAAGTATAATCATCTAGACCGGGTAATACAAACATCTATGTTTATCACACAAACGCCTGCCACTGACGGGAGTTGAACCCAAAACTCGTGGTTTGTTGGTAAAGTTAGGCCTGTACGCTAACCCTACGGCCAACGAGGCGGACAACATAAAATATTGTACAGTCTGATATTACATTTTTACTATTTCCACATTTACTTGTTGAATGTTTAAGCTTACCGATTTTGTACATTATTGCGGTTTCAAAGCCCTTGAGGGCTATAATTTATTAGATTTTTCGTCTTAAAACATTAATCATAATAAATATATGTCGGTACAAATTACACGAATCGATCCTTATCCCCAAGGAAGCAATTATATGCTGATGATATGGAAGTTTTTAAGTGGTAAGACAAGGAATAAGTACACGGCTCTGTTAATAAAAGATAACCGTGACTTACAGACACCGAAGATGTTATAGGTTCTGTTCTGTGGCCCTACCGTCCATACTGGTTTATGACACTCACTACGGCTATAGGGATAAGTAAGGCGCCGGAACTCCACCAGGGCAAGCCACTGCGTAGCACTCTGCCACCAGCGATCTTGTTGGTATTTATAAACGTTTGCTTGCCGCTTACGATTTACTTGACAGGAAGGCAGATGGTCTAATTAACATACTATTTAAAAAACTATCAGGGACAGGCTGGTGACTACCAGTAATTGTTCCTGTCGAATAGGAATGGCGATTGCCTAGGAAATAGGTAGAGCGGTGGCCTACGAACAGGTAGGGCAGTGGACCTTTAACCTAGCAAGTTGCTGCACAGAACTCTACCACCAGTGGTCTAGATGGATGTTTATTTTAAACAGTCACGCCTCTTACTTCTTAGAAAGAAAGATGGTATATTCTACTCAGCGTACCTAGACAAACACAAGGGAAACATAAGGAGTTGCAACTCTTTTTGAGTCCTTTTACTAAATATTAATATGTGTTTTGATTATTTACCGGACGACAACAGTAAATTTTATATCCATTTTGTACAGTAATACAGCATTTAAATTATGTATTTAATAGTTCGAAAATACAGCTAAACCAGTTTTAGTAAAACTTTGACTCGTAAGATACCAAGCGGCGTGAGTCAGTCGTTGAATGTTAATGCCATAATTGGTAGTACCAAAAAGTTGTGACCTTCGTATTTCGTAAACAAACCCAGAACCGGTCCCCGTGCGACCAGATCAGTGTGGCATTCTTATATATAATTAATCGATGCTATTTTATAAATGCAAATAGTTTCACCATGTGTTTACCATTTACTAGTGGTCTCCCATTGGTCGAAATTCGACCATAATAAATTTTGGTATCTTATTGATAAGAATGCCATCTTCGTTTCTTAAGACCAACTTCTTTGCTTTTTAAATAGCTAGTGCGCCATATGTGATCTTTTATCGTTATCATAACTATAAGTGCGCCAAATTTTATTCTCTTCCGTCCTTGCAACTTTCGTAAAAAGGGGTCCAAAATTTAGGCATCACGTATTATTTATTTTATTTGATAAGACAGCTAACAAGCACATTTGTCTCCTGATGGTGAGAGATAACAGTGGCCTATAGGTATCATAGATGTTTTAGGTGCGTCGCTGTCCTGAGGCTAGGGTATAGGTTCATTGTGCAAGGTCTACCGGCTGCCATACTCTCCAGAATTTGACATATGGTGGCAGGAACAGATAAAGCGGTAGGTCCCTACCCGGGCAGGTTGCTGAACAGCACTCTATCACCAGTCGTCTTCTGGGTATTACCCAATCAACCTTCACTCACCTCTTACAAGCTGCCTGGCTTATTTTAGACAATGGACCCGGACGAACTAATTTTAAATATTTTGGTCATTTGGTTAGTGTGACGAATACGTGACGTCAGTGTCCGCGATGTAGTGTTCCGATTTAGAGATTAATGTAACCGGAAATCTTACCTGTTCCTAACTACGCCTTACCTAAAAATATTTACATCGCCGTTGATAGGCTTGGAGAAACGGTTTCCAAGTTTTCAATAAAATCCGTCAATCGCTTACAAATCCCGATATACTCAACTACCTGTCAACTGGTTTTAAACCACAGACAATGTTCCCTGGTCATAGATTTTAGTAGCCTTTGTATGCTATTTGAAAATTAATTTAAAAAAAGCTGAATGTGCCTAGCATATGGATAAATATGTACTCGTACCTTAGTACTCGTACTCACCCACTTCCGCGCCAGCTCTAGTGTTAAGTTGTAAGATCTCTTATTCTTTGGTGTGTCTTTCTATACGTATAAGGTTCTGACAGATATCGATCTGAAGCGATAAGACCGCCTTTGTGCACATAAGTTAATTATTATAAATGAAAGTGTATTATTTCAAATTTTGGTGCATAATAAATTGTATTCGTTTATTCATTCATTCATTATATGGCATTGTTTTGAGGAGCACTCAACCCATATATTTAATTATAAACGCGAAAGTCCATCTGTCTTTTTGGCTGTATGTTGCCCTATTCAAGGCTAAACCGTTGAACAGATTGTGAAAAAAATTGATATGCATATAGGTAAAGACCCGTGTTCAAACATAGGCTATTTATTTTAAATGTCAACCCATAGGGACTGTTATGGGGTATGAAATTTTGTGTGAAAATCTACTGGTCTAAGTAGATGGTCTAACTAATGAATAAAAAACATTTTAAAAAATGTAAAGGATTTTTTCAGGCAACCCATTTTTAATATATTTTCTGATATACTAAATTTGCTATAAAACCGGTTTCATCCTATTAGGTATCAGCTCGGTGTAGGTCGCCCTAACTTCGGATCTTCTACCATACATTGACAAAGTCGCGGGTAAACGGCCAGTAATGTTATAAATCCAAACGTGTGTATGATTGTTAAACAGCTTATTTACTTTTTTTGGAGATGTAGTTTAAATATGGAACAGGGCGTATTATCCTTATATCTCAACATTTTCCCGCGGGAGCGCTGAGAGATGCAACATTTAATGTTCTATATATTTATTCATTATATGGCCAAATGCGCCTATAGGGACACCCACTCTTCCTCCTATAAATAAAGATGAATCATGAAGGTACTGCAAATAACAGAACACTCGCTTACTCATACTCCTCAAGGAACAATTTTGTACTTAAAATCTTGCTCTAATTCGTTTTTGTCCGTCCAGTAAAATCCAGCGTGTCATCTTTAATTAAATATGTAAAAGTATACTTGACGCAAGAGAAGTGTGGGTAAAATATGAGAAAATGGTTAGTAGCATAACTACCCCCTTCGCACAGGCCACACGTCAAATTACCCATTTTTAAGGAAAAATATTTTAAAGATAATTAGACTCTGTTATTGGGAGTTTTGGCGTCATCGTGAATGAAGGTGGTTGTAATTTTTTAATTTTTATTGAATTTCGTGTATATATTGAGTGAAATTTGTTAATTTAGGCGGGAATTAGATTAATTTTATTTATTTTTATTTAATTCTTTATTGTACACAATTTATGACTTAAAATATGGACAGTGATAAACAGAAATGCACAAAAGGTGGGCTTATCTCTAGGTCTACAGATTTCTTCCAGCCAACCCTAAAATATAGAATCTGTGATGAAACAGTAGGAGGCATCATGCACAATAAATAAATAACCTAAACATAGAAACAATATAAAAAAAACTCAATAATGACATACTTTAAAACAATATAACTAAAATAAATAAGAAACCTGATAATCACAAATCGTTATGCAAGTGTCAAGTAATTCTCTTTCAACCGTTTTGTTCAGTGAAAATTTTGTTCAGTGAAAGTGCACAAATGAAATAGTTATGAAGAAATTAGTGTATCGTCTATTTCCTCGCTGCCCTTATATCTCACTAGATTAGCTTGAGTAACAAAGCCACCGCTTTACTGAAGACCCTGACCTGACATGACTTTGTACATAGAGACTAATGACTGTATATTGTATAAGAATCAACTTACTTGACATTGGCAAAATAGTCGTGAAAAGCTATCGAAAGCCATATTTATAAAAGAAGAAGACTGTTATTAGAGAATAGGGCCTAGGTGATACCAAGAGATAGCTTGATGTTTTGTGGCTTTTTGCACACACTGATTTATGCAATGAAGATTTTAATGTGAAGGAAACGACAGGTCTGCAAAGGTCGTGACACTAGATAATCAAGTTAGGGGCTTGGCGTGAAAATAAGTAATTTAGAATTTTAACAACAGTACCTACTTTAACACTTTTTCTATATCTATATTATCTATACTAATTATAAAGAGAAATTGTTTGATTTTTTGTTTGTTTAAAGTAATAGGCTCCGAAACTAGTGAACCGATTTAAAAAATTCTTTCACCCTTAAAAATGCTACATTATCCCTGAGTGACATAGGCTTTGTATCATCAAAATCGGTGCTGTAAAAGCCAAGTTACGCCGGTGAAGCTGCGTGAAACTGCTAGTTGATAAATGTGCCGAGTTCTGAGCATCGTTTTGAACGTAGTCTACTGTTTTATGTGATAAGCTTCACCACTTTATTTTTAGGATCATGGCAGGGCCGCCTGCGATGAAGCGCTCTGAAATTTTTAGCTTAATTGCTCAATTGCGTGTCACGGTCTCCTGACATAACCTCATTTGACATTATGTCATGCACTAGATAAGATAATTTAACATTAGGATTGGCCCACATAAAAGATTGCCTTATTTAACCATCATGACAGCTACATTGTTTCGAGCTTGCAAAATCATCGTGACATCACCAATCAGCGACACGGTTTATGCTCTGGGACAATAAATGTCGCCCAATCAGAAGCATGTATTTGTGAAAATGTATTTTCTATGTAATGCATAATGCCATCCAACATGTGCTTCCGTAATTTCACAGTTCTTGAGCATTTCTTATGGCAAGTCGTACTATTGCGAATAGGACGATATCATTCTGCAAGAGTAATTTTTTTAAGTCTCTTCAATTATTATAATATTGTGTTATCTTATTTTGTAAAAGGCGTGTGTTTGTAAATTAATGATATTGAAAAGCAATAATTGGGATGTATTGCTAAGACGTTCTTAAATCCATGCTTTTCTTTAAAATACCTATGTGTTTGCGTGTAGGTATAGGTATCATTACTTAAATTAAGATAAAAAGACATCAGCGCACTGTAATCTCTGTAGTCTCAAAAATCGACTGGCGAAATACCAAAGAGCATTAAATTTGACGATACACACATTTGTTTACACAATACGTACAATAGAATTTAACCGCAGTATGACTGCCAAAAAACGACTCCAATCCCATTACCACGTTCAGATTTTAATAAGTATATTTTCGAAAGGCAGGTCGTGACTCCAAGGTGGTTCTATATACGTGTTATCAAGATCCTACTAGTGGTTTTTGAGTTGTACTTAATAAAGCTTAGTTTTCGAATATTAACTAAGCATAACTCTAGCATACATTACTACTATGCATACTAGCATAACATTTGACCGCCTCGTTGGTCGAGTGGCTATCATACACGCCTAACCACACCGACCAACCTCGAAGATTGTGTTCAATTCCGGACGGAGACAGGCAATTGTGTGATAAACATTTAGATGTGTGTATTTCAGGGTCTGGGTGTTTATTAAATTTATTCTGGTATCTATTTAAGTGTTTATATGTATTAGTATCCGTTGACTAACACCCATAACACAAGTATGTAATTTGCTTACTTTGGGGTTAGATTCAACTTGTGTAACTTGTACAGGGATATTTATTTATAATTATAACTCATAAACCACTAATCGGACCTAAATCAAATTTATATGAGAAGACCTAGAAATCATAATACACGAGGAACATCAAAACTCATTCGTTCTTGGAGTAATCACGTTACAAATATACAGTCGAATTGATAAACTTCTTTTTGGAGTCGGTAAAAAATAAAGGCAGGTTAACAATTTCACGTGGACTAAGCTTCGCGAATTAGCTAATATGCCTGACTAGTTCTATTCCACATTTGTTCCATTTCCAGGCCAGATGTAGCACAAACCGCGTTTGACCTAACGCGACCACATCCTGCTTATGATCAATCATACTGAGTTACATTGTCGCCGCATGAGTATAGATCTCATTCTCCAAATACCATATAGGCATTTCCCCCGTGTTGGCCCGGCGTCCTTTGTAGAATAGACCATCTGCCTTCCTGTGCCAGGCAGCTCGTAAAAGGCGAGCATAGGCTCACCGTCACTAACACCGTGACATCTGACTAGGTGGTAGAGTTTAGTAGCGACTCGCCCGGATTGGTACCACCACTTTACCCATTCCTGCCGCCATAACGTCATGACGTATTCCGGTTCGGAGGGTAAGGTAGCCGGTAAACTTACTTTTGCTCGAGGCCTAACATCCCGGCCTCAGGTTAGCAACGCACCATTACCCCTTTTGGTGTCTCTAGGTGGCGTGAATTTCTTAACATCAGGAAATCCGTCTGCTTGTTTGCCTTCCAATATCATAAAAAAAAGACAATGTAGCAGCCAAACCGTATTCGATGCCACAACTATCATCGCACAAATATCATCGATAATTAATTCACGCTGCCTAGAGACACCAAAGGTGGTATTGGTGTTTTGTCAACCTGAGATCGGGTTGTTAGGATTCAAGCAATAGTAAGTTTACTGGCTACTTAACCCTCCGAATCGGAATACGTCAATGGCAAGCTCTGACGTTATGGAGGAAGGAATAGGCAAATATGTAGTACCAACCCGGGCAAGTTGCTGCAAAACTCTACCACCTAGTAGGATATCACGGTGTTGGTGACGGTAGCCTATGCTCGCCTTTTACGAGCTGTCAGGAAGGCAGATGGTCTATTCTGCAAAGAAGCCCAGACCACTGTCTCCACTTATTGATGGAATTAATTAAACAACTTGGAAATGGATACTTTAAATATGGTGAGAGTTTTGTGCTTGTTGTTTTTGCAAATTGTATGCTTTTAGCAAGGAAGTGTTAACGGGGGTATAATGTAAAATGTTCCGTTAAAAGTATACTTGATTAGTGCAATAAAGTTAATAAAGCTTTAGACCTTAATGAGGGATGTGCGCTTTCGTTCCACCACATCATCAGTGTTAGCATACGTTAATTTTGTGCGAGTTATATCCTAAGGCTGGTAGTTAATTAAAGTTTTGCGAATGGTTTGAAGCGCTTATAGACAGTAGCAATGTTACTCTTCGAGGCTTCTATGTAGTTCTTGCCACTGCCTCTTACACGAGTCATTTTTCGAGCATATTTGTTTATCTTCGGAATATCTAAAAAGAATCTCGCTCTCCGTTTTCGTCGTCTCCCGCGAAACCATTCACACACAGCTGATGTATCAAAAAAATGTTAATTCGTTGTCGATTATTGCTAAAAGTTTAGAAGTGACAGAATCTACACTTTTGATTCGCGCGCGAAGTAGCGGTACGGTGTTCTTTCCGATTTTCAAAAGCCCAGCATTTTTGTCACCAATATCGTCACCAAGACTTAGTAGAGTTGGGCGACAACTTGCCCAAATCTGCACCACCGTCTTAGATATTCCTGTCACTGTAAATTCAGTAATTGCAAATGTTGAGTTTAGATTTCTATACGATAGTCGACTTCTATACGAGGATTAGCATCCCAGTCTCAAGGTGGTAACGCACCGATATCCCCTTCAGCATTTAGTGGTGAGGTGAGGTGTCTTACCTTCTATTTGAGTGTTCGGCTTCAAATCATATGGAAAATCCCTACTTCGTGATCTATACTAACCTTACTGTACGAAAAATGATGTGAGTAATAGATATTAAATCACCCCTAATTAAATGTGGGTAAATCACCTATTATTAAGGCAACAATTTACTTTAATACTGCCATAACAACAAGCCACAAGAGTTTTGGCGCCATCGGGAGAAATGATGGTCGAAGTTTTTTCATAATTATTGAATTTCGTGTTAACATTGAGTGAAATTAGTCAATTTTGGTGGCATTTTGTACAATTTTGTTCGGTGAAAGAGCACAAATGAAATAATCATTAAGAAATTGGCGTATCGTGTATTTCCTCGTTGCCGCCAAATCTCATTACTGAGCTTGTGTAATGAGCCACCGCTTTACCCAAGAGCCTGACATGACTTCCTGACGACTTATGACTGATGACTAATTATAATTAATTGAAATTGATATAAAATTCGATGCAAATTTCTACTTAATTAATGGCAAAATACTAACGTGAAGGTTAAAACCTAAAGAAAGAAGAACAAGCCACAAGCCCATGTCGAGATAATTTTGATGTTAGGCAACGTTTGTTGTTGGTAATTTGGTAGTAAATTGAGATCAAAAAGGAGGAGGTTATTATACTGTTACTCCTATGTTTTATGTGGTTTGTTAGTCGATTCGCCGTCACATCAACATAGGAGTAACATATAAAATAACAGCCTCCTTTTTATCATTCCGTGACTAAATCGCTTGTGTGTTATCCGAAGATGTTGTCAAGAGTCTCCGAAACCGTCGTATAGAATGGAATAGAATATTTATCAATAAAATAACAATAATTAAAACGCTTTTACAATAAATTTCCCGATTTTATGAAAGACCTGCCATTAAATAAATTTAAAAAATGTGTCAAAGTGAAATTTTATAAAAAAGGTTACTATCACTACTCATGGACGTGCGATACAAACACAATGCTTCACCTTTTGAACGGAAATGTAGATCAATCTATATTCCAATGGACCCTTGCGTTTACAATATCCGCCACGTTCAAAGCAAGCGCCCAACAGATGATAAGACGTTTCTATTCTATAAATACACGTCCTCCATTGTGAAGGCCCCTAGGTTCAGTGATATGATTCAATATTGCAGCACTCAATGTTCTAGGAATAAAACTAATCATCGATGAATATGATGATTCACGTGGAAATCGTGAAATTGATCCCTTTGTACACTCATGTTCATTGGTTTACGAGATTGGATCTGAAAGGCAAACAAGTAGGGATGAAACGATACGAGTAAATATAAGTAGGTACTCGATACTTTTCTCCGATAGCATGTACATTTTAGTATCGATACTTTGAAATGAAGTATCGAGTGGGTATCGGTTAAAAGTACTCATATCAGTAAATTTTATGGTTTACGGAAATTACCACAATGGATGTTTATTTTTTAACATTGATAAAAGACGTTCATCGTAAATTAAAGTTTCTGAACGCATCCTAGTTTTAGTATTGTGTAGTTAGCAGCCTTGGCAGTTGACAAGCTTGTTTGTTTATGCCCGAAAAAAGTTTAACCGGAAGATGTTGATTTTCTTGAGCAGCTTCACGAAACCGGCCTTTTTCTCATAAATTATTTTGAAGGTGACCAGCGACACTCATGGTTGGCAGTAACTCAAAAATTATTATATTTTGTTAGAATATTATTAGCATTTTTCAATAAAAAATACCAATAGGTACTTGTTACGGTTTTCACTCAAATTTTCCAAAATACTGAGTAAATATTAGTAAGTTTATCGACTACCCTACTCTCACGAATTAACACAAAATCTAAAGTATTGACAAGTTTGTTAAATGGGTTTAGTAGCATTAGGCTCCAGTTGCGGTTTCACTCGAAAAATATATATATCACTTTTAGTTGCGAATTCACCCGAATAAAAAATAGGTACAGGTAATGAGATAAGAGTTTCAGATTTAAATCAGTTCTTATTAATAAACTTTTTTAATACACAAAATCATAAAATTGAAATAACATTTTGTTCTTAAGTCTTAAAATCACTAAGTAACAAACTGAACTTACATTATAGTTAGTAAAAGCATCAAAAATCAACAAAATTAACGAATGTAATGAAACAAATAATAAAAATGAAGGCCTTAAAGGATTCAATAACATCTGACTTTTTGCAGGTTTCAAGTCGTTCATTTGTATCGGTACATACACGAAAATCAAAAAGCATTGAAAACGATATACTAATCAATCTCACAAACTAATATGAGAACAAGGAAATTAAAATTTTCTACTTCTTACAAATACTTATTGAAGTAATATGCTTAACATTTATTTTTATATTTTTTTTAATTAGTTTCGTTCGTATTTTTTAATTTTGTTATTTGTTTTGATGGCGTATACTAACTATAATGTAGGGATGATTTGTCACTTCTGATTTTAAATCTAACAAATAAACTGTGATTACAATTTTGTGATTATGTACACTAAAAATGTTTTTTACTAAGAACTATTAAGACTTCATTTTTGTTTTTTTTTTCAATACATTCGTTAATTTTGTTTATATGCGGTTACTTACTGTAATGTAAGTGCAGTTTGTTACTTAGTCATTGGAATGTTGAATAATACAGACGTCTTATCATTTGTTGTGCGTTTGGTTTGAACTCTGCAGCGGATATTGTGAACGCGAGGGTCCAACGGCTTGCAGTTCGATTTACATTTCCGTTCAACAGAATTAGAATGTGTTAATGGTTTGCTTTAGAATGGTTCCGGACTACTTTGATAAATATAGGCCAACTTCCTCGCCTCGGTGGTCGAGGGGTTAGCGTACGCGCCTAACCCCAATCAACCACGAAGCTCGGGTTCGATTCTGTGTGAGAAATATCGCGACGAATTGAGAACCTCCTCCTTTTTGAAGTCGGTTAAAAAGTGAAAAAAATTGAAATGTATTTAATTTTTCTACTAAAAATAACGTTGCTCGGGATTGGACATGTGCCCGGTGTCTTCGGTTGGTCGTGACTTCAGGGTACCTTCAGGGTTGTGCCCTCCCACTTCGAGGATACGGATGTAGAGATATTTATTTTGGTTAACTATATACTGTAATCGAAACTCGAATGTCCGTTACGTATGCGTAAGTCACGTAAAATTGTATGTTATATATTTCCAGGCATCACACAACCAAGCTACGTCCATTCATCATGTTTGCAACACTACGACAATACAAAACATTGTCAATTTCTGTCTGTGTCGTGATTTCGAATGATTCAGCTCGTTCCGAAACGCTTGCCCAACACTGCTTATTGTCTCTCCGCCACGCTCATTTGTTTACTAATATTTTAGCTGTGCTGTCTATTGTGCCATAGGGCAGTGTGTCCTGTTGACTAATCGATTTTAACTATAATCGACTAGCAGTTTCACGCAGCTTCGCCTGCGTAACTTGGCAACAATAAAATGCGCCGGTTTTTGCTGGAAACCGGCGATGTTTCAAACGACCGATGAAACAAAGCCTATGTCACTGAGGGATAATGTAGCATTGTAAGGATGAAAGAATTTTTTAAATCGGTCCAGTGGTTTCGGAGCCTATTCATTTCAAACAAAAAAATAAACATTTCCTCTTTATAATATTAGTATAGGTTAAAGGTACGATGGGTTTTTTTTTATAATGGAAGGCAAACAAGCAAACGGATTTCCTGATGGTAAGAAATTCACGTCGCCTAGAGACACCAAAGGTAGTAGTGCGTTGCCAACCTGAGTTCGCGATGTAAGGCCTAGAGCAAAAGTAAGTTTACCGGCTACCTTACACTACTAACCGGAACACGTCAACGGCAAGCATTGACGTTATGGCGACAGGAATAGTTAAGGCTGTGGTACCAATCCGGACGAGTCACTGCGAAACTCTACCACCTGGTAAGACGTCAGTGACTGGCACAATGGCGGATGGTCTTTTCTGCAAAGGAGCCTTGACCAACACGGGGGATGTACTTGAACTTCTGAAAAAATGTAAAAAATCTATTTCCATCTCTAATTTGTGTAATGACTTCGTAAAAACAGCCAGTAAATTAAAATTTAACACAAACACGACTTAAAAACCAATTAAACATGACTTAAAGCTTTATTATAACAGCGTAGACCTTTCCAGGTAAAGGAAATGTATTAAAATCAAATACTTAGGCGACGGCGACGAGTCAAGTCTTGAAACAAACGTAGTTCTATCATCATGAGGATTCGAAGTAGCTATTAATACGGATATATCCAACACTCAACCCATCTGTATATAACATACATATTACATATTTACATACATAAAATGTAAAAGTCAGTTTTGCCACGGGATTGTAAATACAAATTATAATTTTAAAGCAAGCGGTAAATAATGTCTGCTGTCACCAGCATCTTAAGATGGTGTTATTCATCTCCCTTTCACGCACAAACTACTAAACGGATGTTAATGAAACTACTGCAGATAGTTTATGCATCAGATTAACTAAAATATATAGAAAAATAACTATTCTTTCAAATAAAGTTAGGTGGACTGGTAGAGAATGCCATGTAGCTTTAAGTCCAGCTTTGTACACTATAGTGCATAAATTTTAATTAAATAATAATAAATTAATTAAAAAATATAAATTGGTAAGCGAGGAAAGCCAGGAGTGAAAGCTAGTTCTCAATTCTAGAAACGATTGAATGAATGAACTCATTATTGTGCACAATTAAACCTACTACAAACTAAGTACAATTAACTGTTAACAACAACATATGATTACAGTTTTAGTACACAAAAGGCGGTCTTATCGCCAAACAAAGCGATCTCTACCCGACAAGCTTTTTTGTCTAAGGAGACTATCTACACATAGGTTCAGTAGTTAAAGAGATTAGACATACAAAAACTATAACAAGATTAAAATTTTAATAATAACAATAATAAGAAAAACGAAAGTAGTGTGAATATAAAACTAAAATAAACAGGATACACCATTTCAAATTAAGAAATACCAATTTTACATAATTTAAATGGACAAGTACTAAAGATAAATAGAAGATTGACCGCCTCGCTGGTCGAGTGGCTAGCGTACTCGCCTAACTACATCGACCAACCGCGAGGCTCGGGTTCGATTCCCGACGGGGGCAGGCATTTGTGTGATGAACATTTAGATGTCTGCATTTCCGGGTCTGGGTGTTTATTAAATTTATTCAGGTATCTATTTAAGTATTTCTATGTATTAGAACCGTTGACTAACACCCATAACACAAGCATATAATTTGCTTACTTTGGGGTTAGATTCAATTTGTGTGATTTGTCCAGGGGTATTTATTTATTTATTTATTTATTTATCTAAACGTTTCTGATTTCTGACATTAGAACTCTCATATCCTAGACCTCAGGGTAAGTTTTAAATAACATCTCAAACTCGGACAGCTGGTTCGATTCCCCGAAGACAGGAAGGAAGTGGACTTCGTGCCATGAGTTGTGACTTGGCGCTTTCATATTCTAATACCTACTCGTTTACGAGCGCAGCGGGATGTATTTTAAAATTCATTGACTTAATTTTTGACCCCCCGTGTCGTTAGTCTAGTCTTTTTATGGCATAGGAAGAAAAACACGCAGTCAGTCGCATTAGAAAATCCAATTTTAATTATATCTTGTCAATCTGAGTCTAGGATCTTATATCGCGTCTATGGCCTAGTTGTACGGTGTTGCGGCTGACTACGAGAGGTCGCGGGTTCGATTTCCGGGTTGCTAGCAGAACAAGTGCTTTTTTTTTCAGTTTTCTAATTAAAGTAACGTCGCGTCGTCCGGGTTTGAATAAAGTGAGACTTGATACCTATCACACTTCCTAACTAAGTGATCCTTATCGTGAGTAATCATGAGGTTGATTTGTATTGTACATGTGCCCACCCATTTAAAGATACTAGCGTGAAGATACACACTGTACTTATTTATAAACACTAGTGCACTGGCTACGATCTTTCCTATTCGAAGCAACTCTAAGCAATTATATTATAGAGACATAAAAATAAACGGGCTGTACTATGTGATTGAGTCGTCATATCGCCACAAAGTACGCCATAAAATGTTGTTTTTGAATGCTGTTGTGTTAACGTTTAGGATTTGGACAGTTTCTCCTCCCGATTTCCTCTTTGGGCTTGTACAGTGGATTGGCTTATAAAATTGCTTACGCTAAAGGCTCATCATTCCAGCCTCGGGTTGGCAACACATCGTTAACATCTTTTCGTCTTATTAAGAATTCCGTCTCTTTGCTTTCTAATTCTATGAAAAAGGTAAATGGTTCGGCAATGGGCATGATATCACTGAATTAAGCCACTTTAATTAGTTTCACCTCTCCAATGTCTCTCTGTGATGAAAACTCCCAAGTCAGATTTAATCTACATTCTGGTTACCGATTGAGCTGAAAATTTGCGTGCACGTGTAAATCAGATGACAGTGCAAATTAAAATGACTTCGAGGCAATCTGATGATTGAACCGGAAGATGGTGGCTAACTCTTAAAAATCCCCAACATTATCCTATTTTGTTTAGGCTTCTTTGATACGTCCTAAATGGTACTTCTCAAGTTCTTAGAAGCTTGTTCACAAAAATATGTTTTCTGTTAAAAAAGGCGGTTGTCTGTAAAGTCTTTTTACTAGCGATAGTTGAACGTGATAACGTCATAAGAACGGAGGCCGATTGTGTCTCTTTGTCGCTCGTTCCGCGCTCTCAGTTGCACTTCAAGCCTTAAATGAAACGCCTCAAAGCGAGATAACTCCGCATGAGCCATGTTTTATTGTACGCGCAGCCAGCTCCATCGAAATATAAGACGTTGTCACGTTAAAACTTATTTAACTACTGTTTTATCTATACATTAATACTTGATACCAAAACTTTGGACCCTTTTTACGAAAATTGCGTGGACGCAGGAGCATAAAACTTGGCACACTTATAGTTTATTTATAGAAGAAGTGCAGAACGCTAATATTTTTCAATAATAATGCTTAAAAAGTACATTAAATCAATAAATAAAACGTTACCCACACTACCATGCATTTGACACACACAAACAAATATTATGTTGATAATAACGATAAAAGATCACAGATGGCGCACTAAAAAGTTTGGAAACGAAGTAGTTGATCTTGAAAAATGAAGACGGCGTTCTTATCAACAAGATATCAAAATGTATTATAGTCGAATTTCGACCAACGGGTACCACTAGTAATGATAAAAACGCTTCACTTATCAGCGTAAGATGGGTTCATTCACGGCGCCTGCTGTGATATTTTAAGTGATTGTACAAAAGGCGGTAAGTGCGCGGGCGCCGCCATGGCATTGCATGATCACAGCCGGATGTTTGGTACTCCACTATCGCCGCCGCCTATTTATAGTTGGGGTCGCTAGGGGTTGTCAGATCGTGACAACTGCAGTTGAAACGCTTCAATATAATGAATATCCTAAGCAGGAGGCGCGTAATAATAAATAATAATAAATCATCTTTATTTCACATAAACCTACAAGATGCACTTGTGACGGGTCTATATAATAATAAATCTACCACCGGATCGGAACGCGGCCGCACACTGAAAAGATCCGGCATGAAACTTAGCGGGCTTGTCTTTTTTTTTACTTTAAATTATATTTACAATAATTTAGTAGTTTATATTCTTAAGAGAATGACGATGTCTTTCCGTGGAATTGTTTGCAATATAACACACATTTTCTGGTAAAAAAATAACGTTGACCAGGACCAATCCCAATCTATTTCTAACTGGGCACACATCTAAATATGTTTCGATTGAAAATACAAATGTGAATATTTGCATCTGCAATCGAAACAAATCATTCTATCATGAAATTCATGTCCAAACGAACCCTGACTCCGAATTTAGACCATTAAGAATCAGCTAATGCGGAAACAATTAGAATATAATACTTCAGGTAATTTTCCCTCGCTGACTCCACTTCCTGTTTAAATGACCTCAATAATGTTCCACTTATTCCTAGCGTTTGCCAGCGGTTTTACCCGCTCTTCGTTTTTTTAAGACATTGGAAGGCAAACAAGCAGACGGGTAAGAAATTCTTGCCGCCTAGAGACACCTAAGGCGGTAATGGTGCGTTACCTGAGGCCGGGATGTTAGGCCTCGAGCTAAAGTAAGTTTACCGGCTACCTTACCCTCCAAACCGGAACACGTCATGACGTTATGGCGGCAGGAATAGGTAAGGCGGTGGCACCAATCTGGGTGAGTCGCTGCGAAGCTCTACTACATAGTCAGACGTCACGGTGTTAGTGACGGTAAGCCTATGCTCGTCTTTTACAAGCTGCCTGGCAGAAAGGTAGATGGTTTTTACTTTTTATACTTTTATTTTTAAATTGGCTGACCTAATTTAAATGAGTTTAACTTTCCATGAGTTTAATGTTAAATCAGCATTCTCTTTTACTTTATAATTATTTTTAGAACTCTATTTATTTGTTTAAACACAAACATGACTTTACAATAATTATCGTTGTTTGTTTTTTTTTAGTTAATGTAATTAAAAAAAAATACATAAATACAAGTATTAAGTATACATGTAAATTTGTATTTTTCAAATAGCCCTAAATTTATTTCAAAGTAACCTGTATTTTACTGGAAAGATTCCAAGTTGCGAAAAAAACAAATGAGTATTTTTCGGCAAATTCATTCCTAGTTTAGGCTAATTGTGGATAACTGTATCTCTGGCTTATCTCTTCGGGGATAAAGTGGTGAATATAGTTCATACTACTATTTAAATTATGCGCTTCGGCTTTACACGTTTTACTCTTTTTACACTTATACTTTTATTTTTAAATTGGCTGACCTAAATTAATTTAAGCGAAATCATTAATTATTAATCATTATTACATAAATAACTCTATATAGGTATATCTTTAAAATACATTCGGATTTTCGAAGCTTGACGGTTATAGCCGAAGCGCATAATTTAAATAGTACTACTATACTTTTGGTTTAATATAGACATAATGTATTTCTTACCATCAAAAAAAATTATCTTAGGAATTAACGTTGGAAGCTATGAATTGGTTTTTGTAAATAGGGTGGAAAGCCTCTTGATCACGTCAGCAGCAGGGTCCTTGAGATCACGTTAAACTCCTGACTCAAGATCGAAGAAGTCACCTGAAACTTGAATTGAGTACCTCTTTACATTTACCCTTAATCAGGAGCTGATGGAACGGCTTTTGAACATGCTGAAGATAATGTTAAATTCACTGTTTTTATTCTGCTGGAATTTTCTTGATAAACATCAATCCGTTTTTTAAGCCTTAAGTACACATACATATCTTCACGCCTAGATCCTTACAGGATAGACAGAGAGTATCGAGTGCTAAGTGTCACGATCCTTGCAGCTCTGCATAGATTCCTCCACATTTATTACTCTACTAGCGGCCCGCCTCGGCTTCGCACGGTTATGAGATTTACATATAAACCTTCTTCTTCAATCACTTTATCTATTAAAAAACCGCATCAAAATCCTTTGCGTAGTTTCAAATATTTAAGCATACAAATGGACAGAAGAAGCATTTTTTATACTATGTAGTGATTTATACAAACACGCCGGTTTCGGGTTTTATCTAAAGAAAGTAGGTAAAAAAGCATTTTTACGCCCATATCCCCGAAGTAGTAGGCAGAGGCACAACCAAGGCACCCAAGACTAGCCGAAGACACTAAGTCCCATAATGTGATAGGTGGCAAGCCTATCGCCAACCGGGAACATATCCAATTCCGGGCATCATTTTTTTTATTACAAAATTGGAAATACCACATTTTCTTTTTTGTTGCCCGACTTGGGATTCGAACCCGGGACGTCACGAAGTCAAGTCCAACACTTGGACCTAGTCGCCTACCTACCTACCTAGTTTAGTCGCCTCTGTGGTCTACTTTACTTATATAGCTTGTTCTTGCTACTGTAAAAACCATCTGCTTGTTTGCCTTTCTGTCCTGAAAAAAATTAAGTTAGTAATATTAGAGTAGATAATTTAAGCAAGCAAAGCCGAGTGCCTTACAGTAGAGAGAGTACGCACTTAATCCAAAATCAGTATAGTCCAATTATCCTTGACATAATCTTTAAAATGTCCTTATGTATTTGGTGCTGCGCTTTGCAGTTTCTTGTTTTGCCTTACTTAGGTTGGTACAGGTATGATCGAAACACATATGGTTACATTTTTTTGTTTTAAATAATAATAAATAAATTCTTCATCGACGGATTGATGGACTTGCTTTAATTTTTTTGTATTTATATAAAATTTGGTGGTGAAGAAAGATACAGTTTAGGTTAAAATGTTTCGATCTACCATGCTGACCTTTATTAACCTACTGAAACAAATATTTTAGAAATTTGTGTAAATGACAACGTAATTTAGTTTCATTGCCATGATCAATAAATAAATAATAAATAAATAAATATTTGGACAAGTCACACCAATTAAATCTAACCCCAAAGTAAGCAAGTTATATGCTTGTGTTATGGGTGTTAGTCAACGATACTAGTACATAGAAATACTTAAATAGATACCAGAATAAATTTAATTAACACCCAGACCCAGAAATGCAAACATCTTCATGTTCATCACACAAAAGCCTGCTCCCGTCGGGAATCGGACCCAAGCCTCTCGGTTGGTCGGTGTAGTTAGGCGTGTACGCTAGCTGGATTAACGGGGCGGTCGAGTACACAGAAAAGTTGTGAGTTAACATAGACAGCAAGATTAAAATATTACTTCTTTCAGACATTACGATGTAGACCGAGATAGTACTTTATTAACTGAATTTTTTCGCGTGTTGGTCCGTGCTCCTTTGCAGAACAGTCCATCTGCCTTCCCGCCTGGCAGCTCGTAAAAGGCGAGAAAAGGTTTACCGTCACTAACACCGTGACACCTGACTAGGTGGTAGAGTTTCGCAGCGACTTACCCTTATTGGCACCACCGCCTTACCTATTCCTGCCGCCATAACGTCATGACGTGTTCCGGTTCGGAGGGTAAGGTAGCCGGTAAACTTACTTTTGCTCAAGGCCTAACATCCCGGCCTCAGGTTGGCAACGCACCATTACCACCTTTGGTGTCTCTAAGCGGCTTGAATTTCTTACCATCAGGAAATCCGTCTGCTTGTTTGCCTTCCAATATCATAAAAAAAAAATTATTAAAAATCGCTATGAGTGTAAGAATTTAATATGCACAGGGATGCTTCTGTACGCGAGTGTACTCCAAGTTCTCCATGTAGGTCAATAGTAATTTATTCATGCATTTCAAGTACAGCCACGGCAGTTGGTTGCGATTTTTTGCCAATTATCACTGTGCAGCCGATTATTTCACATCAATTATAGCTTAGACATTACAATTATCAAACCTTACATCCGAACCCTACATTATAGTGAACTAGCTGTTTTCCTGTGCCTAGGGATGTGACTTGCCTGGGGAAAAACGATTTTTTTATTAATAGATTTTTATTTTTATTAAATAATCGATTTTCAATTAATCGATTTTTTTCACTAAAAATATTCGATTTTGTAAAAAAAATCGATTTTTTTTATAGTTCGAATCTATTAATAAAAATCGATTAATATGAAAAAATAATCGATTTTTTTAATAATCTTATATTTTTACATCCCTAGCTGTGCCTTGGTCAGAAAAGTAAAGATTTTCATACAAACCTATGTTTTAACTCGGATCTTTAGCTAATATGTATATCAAATTGAAATGGGAACAGACAGACAGACTTTCACATTTATAGTATTAGTACGGATTGGCAGTTTACCCGCGGTTTCGTTAACGTAGAATAATTACGAATTTTTAAATATTTGCTAGCCGTCTCGGCGAACTTATTTCCACCCGTTCTGTTTGTATGTGAAAAAATAAATAGTTGTTTTTCCTAGTTTCCTCGTTTTTTTCTTTTTTCTTATATTTTAAACCTTCCCAGGACATCTACAAATAATTTGAAATCAAAATCAGCCAAATCAGTACAGCTCTGCTTGAGTTTGAGCGAGACTAACGAATAACAATTTTAAAAAAAGTATCTTCACGCCCATATCCCCGAAGATGTAGGCAGAGGCCCAACCAGGGCACCCACGACTAGCCGAAGATACTAAGTCCCATAACGTGATAAGTGGCAACCCTATCGCAAATTGGGTACATTTATGGTTTATTTTAGAAAAAAAGAAGCTTATGTTTAACTTTAGTTTATAAATGTATGCATATCAAATATCAAAGCGCTACAAAAAGACAAAATTTCGCATTCATAATATTGTATATAGTTGGTATGGTTTTATTTATTGTAATTTATTAATCAGTGCTCGCTTCTGTTGTATATCAGTTGGAGGGTAGTGTAACTAGTAGACTTACCCAAGGTGCTCAATAATCCAGTATACCATTTCTGCTTTTTTGTGTCCATCTTATTTTTATCGTCTGCTTGTTTGCTTGCTTCGAAACCCATTGGTAAAGCATTAATAAGAACAAAGATTAAATTTAAAACCTAATGAATGTTATATATGTTATTATTTGTTTTTTTTCCTTAGGTATATAGTCTACCTAAAGAAAAAAAAACAGACTTATAAAAAAGATCGAGTGCAATTGGGTGCATATTTAATAAATATCCCTTGACAAGTCATACAAATTGAATCTAACCTCAAAGTAACCATGCTATATATATGCTTGTGTTATGGGTGTTAGTCAACGATACTAACACACAGTAATATTTTAATATATACATAAATAAATTTAATAAACACCCAGACATGGAAATGCAGACGTCTAAATGTTCATCACACAAATGCATGCCCCTGTCGGGAATCGAACCCGAGCCTCGCGGTTAGTCGATGTAGTTCGATGTAGACGCTAGCCACTCGACCAACGAGGCGGCCATACGGTTAATGCAACGAAAACGCACATTTACTTTATTTTTTTATGTCTTATAAAGGCAAGTAATTCCTGGTAGTAAGACATCTCTAGTCACAAAAGAATGTGCTGAATGTCGACGATGCGCTGCAAACCAGAATTAAGCGCTGTAAAACTGCAAATACCGACTCTTACTTTTTCAATGGGCACTTTGATAATTATTTTTCGAAGGGTAAGAATGACTTTATTCTTGATGATCTTAGCAAAAAATGTATGCACTGCTAAATATAAATCAAAAACAAACAGTTAGATGCTAAAAAAATTAAGACCCTCGTAATCATTACCTATCTTTCTTAAAAAGAACTATCATATCAAAATCGGTCTGTTATTTGTATAGTAATCACGTGACAAACATACAAAAAAAGGAAAAAATACAGTCAAATTGAGACCTGAAGGAATTTCTCAGGCAATATGTACCTATTACTTTTTAACTAAGCTTTATAAAAGTTGGATGTTCTCCGATCGCCAGTAAGTGTATTGGGTTGTAGTACAGTCGGAAGATAAACGTTAATCTATATATTAACGGGCCATATACGCTAATATACGTCAGCAGTTTACTGTTTTTTTCATACAAAGCAATCATGGATCTTGCTGACAAAAATACACAAGATTTAACATGAATATGCTTTAATAGGCTAGTGTTTCCAAAACACGATTCATTTCACTTTGCTCGATAGAAAAAAATCAAAAAGTTAACCCTTTTTTTAAAGCAAAACGCAAATGTCTACTTCAAATATGAAAATATCGACACCAGATTTAACGTAAACATAGATAAGTACTATACCTAAAAGATAAGTGTTTCAGTTTTTGTACTTTTTTTCAAATTACTTTTATAGTGTCAAAAATAGTGATTTATCGCTTAAGATGTTTACTTTAGAGCGCAATATTTCATAGTAATCTTGGAAAGAGGGAGTGCGGCGATTGGCTCTTCTAGCTGACTGAGTATGGGGCCTTAATATGTGATGCCAAACTTTGGACCCCTTTTTACGAAAATTGCGCTGACGGAGAAGCATAAAATTTGGCACACTTATAGTTTATGTGTAGGAAAAGTGCAGAACGCTAATATTTTTAATTGTTATGCTTATAATGTACATTATATCAATGAATGAAACATTACCTACACTACTATGCATTTGACACACACAAACATAATATATATTGATGGTAACGATAAAAGATCACAGATGGCGCAAAAAAAAGTTTGGAAATGAAGTCGTTGGTCTTGTCAAATGTAGATGGCGTTCTTATCAATAAGATATTAAAATTTATTATGGTCGCATTTCGACCAACGGGCGACCACTAGTATTCTAATATTACGCATACATCCTTTTTCTTCATTAGCTGTTGCTAGCAGCGACTTCTTACACACGTTGAAGTCACTTTTCGGGGTTAGTGATGGGAACGAAATATTTTGCCGCAGTAAAAGCAATTCTAGTTGACCCGGGCTATAAGGTACTGCTACATAACATTCAGTAAGAATACTATTCACTGGTTTTTGCATGAAAAGTGAACAGATAAGCCGACACACATAGGAAGTGACTTCGAAAAAAAGGAAAACATATAACGTTCGACTTCTGTATTTTTTATGTATGTTAACGATTTCTCCGTCATTTCTGAATCGATTAAAAAAAATATTTATGTACTTATTTGAAAGAGCGCACTTCCGATTTGGGTTCCATTGTCACCAATTCTGGATAATTGCATTCCAGGGGAGGAAAATGCTCATTTTTTAGATGTAGATGACTCATTGAAATCGAAGTCAGTTTCTTGCAGTTTTATAATAGCCCTCGTTTAAAAAAACATTTCATTCATAGATTTAGCTTTTTTACTATATTAATAGCCTTGTAGATTAAAATTAGTGTTTTTTTTGGTCGCTGCAATCCAGGCGCTCTTAATTTTAATAAATACCCATTGTTTGTAACTTGGGCGATTGTGTATATTATATCCACTCAATCCAGATCTCTCCAGTAACTTAGTCCTGCGAGTTATCTGGATGTATGTAAGGAAAGACTTATGAACCTTCAAGAAAAGAACGTATTCATTCCTTAAAGGTTGGCCACGCATCGTTGATACTCCTGGTGTTGCGGATGTCCGTGGGCGGCGGTGATCACTTTCCATCAGGTGACCCACTTGTCCGTTTGCCTCCTCTTATATAAAAGAGTATTTAAATATTTTAATAAATATAGTGTTCGAGTTTTTTAAAAGCTTTAATTCGCTGGCCTCGTGTTGGCAACGCATTGTACCTTTGGTGAAAGGAAATTAATTTTATTTCATTTACCTTCGGGATCGAATGTACACACAAATTTATTACTTTTAAGAAATCTTTCTGCACTTTTGCCTTCATTAAAACACGTTACACGTGTGTTGAATATCACATACCGGAAAGCAAGCTTTTCACATATCTTCATGTCTGATACATATGTTGAAGTCGACAAAATGCTGAGTACTAGCACAATGCTCCAATGGCTTTTATCTGAGACTAGGCCTTTGTCGCGCTGCCAGCTGAAGGGCCACCTGTTCCTGTTCCAGTTACACTAAATGTTACAAATTTCTTGGTTTCAGTTTGTTTTATTTATTACTGTTTTTTTTTCGTTTGATTACAATTTTCGAATTTAGTTTTAACCTGAATGCTATAATCGTGTCTGTTCTAGTTGTACCTCTGCCTAAATGCTTTGAGGTTCAGCGTGAATATATTTTCTTTTTTACTAATTACTACTTACTCTGACTAGCAGCAATAGCAGCATAGCCATTCCTGCCGCCATAACATCCGTGCTTGCCGTTGACGTGTTACTTTTTTTCGTGGTCTAACATCCCGGCCTCAGTTAGGCAAAGCACCATTCCGACCTCTGGTGAGGTGTCTCAGGAAATCTGTCTGCTTGTTTCACTTACAGTGACATTAAAATAGTCATTGTTTTCAATAATATGATATCGTGTCACATGCATTATGCAATCTGATATGGTGCCAGATCTTAGCTATATCTAGAACTTTATCTACTGTCAATTGTCGTTCAGACACAAGGGTTTCACTCCGCATTTTAAGTTGATTCAGGCGTCATACCTCTTGAAGAGTCTTGCGTCAAGTCAGTTGTAAAATCCATTTTTGGTTGGTTTTTCATTTGGTTGGTCCGGGCCCCTTTGAAGAATAGACCATCTGCCTTGCTGTGCCAGGCAGCTCGTAAAAGGCGGGCATAGGCTTATCGTCACTAATACCGTGACATCTAACTAGGTGGTAGAGTCTCGTACAGAGTCGCCCGGATTGGTACCACCGCCTTACCTATTCCTGCCGTCATAATGTCAATGTTTGTTGTTGACGTGTTCCGGTTCGGAGGATAAGGTAGCCGGTAAACTTAGTTTTGCTCGAAGCCTAACATCACGGCCTCAGGTTAGCAACGCACCATTGCCACTTTTGGCGTCTCTAGGCGGCGGGAATTTCTTACCACCAGGAAATCCGTCTGCTTGTTTGCCTTCCAATGTTTTTCTTTCCAACATCTTTGTCAATTATTGAAGTTTTGTTTAATACTTTATCTAAAACTAGAAGGGTTATAAAATGTATCTAAATGCAAGTTATAATTATTAAAGTCTAGAGAATAAATTCTCATCAGTTTACTACTGGAGCCACCTTAGTACTTTATTCTGTGATAGAGCGTTAAAAAGCAATTTTTGTAACCGACTCAATTCAACTATTGTTTTTTTATAGTATGTTTGTTATGCGATTACTCTGCCAATACCCTACCGATTTTGATGCTTACTTTAGCTTACGATCACGAAGTGCTTCCATATTAGTTTTACCATGATTCGACTTTTTTGAGTTATATTTAATGGTGCATATTTTTTTCTCTTTCAACTATTATAAGGTGTAACTGAAAAGCTATTAGTAGGGTATTGATGAAATTTATGTGGAACCATTTTGGAAAAATTTGCTAGCTTTTAAAAAAATATATAAATCAAAGATTTCAAAAAAAAAAATTAAATCCAATCCAATGAAATTGTTAGAGTCGGTTTTTGCAGTTTTACTGCGCTTCAATATTAACCTAAAAAATATTAAAAAGCGTAAAGCTTTTTCGTCTGCAGTGTACATAGAACTAGTTTGACTGATATAAGCGCAATCACGTTGCCTCCTCCATTATTAATGAGGAGAGGTATGTGTTAACGAGATAGACTAAGCGCATTCTGTTGAGTCAGTACCACCTACTTACAAGCATGCACCCTAAACGCACAACCTTATTGCTAAGCCATCATTTTTAACTTAGTGCGCAACTCAAAGGAGGGTAATGCGTTTATCAGTGTATGTGAAAATGTACTATGCAATAAGGGCGTCTCTAAAATCGTCTTTTTGCGTGGTTGCATATATGCTTTTGCTTTTACAGAGTTTCTGTTTATTTAATCGTAAACATCGCCTCTGTGGTCTAGCGGTTCAGTTGTTGGACTTGACTGCATGTTTGAATCCTGGGTTCTAATAAAAAAAAATGTTGCTCGGGATTGGAAATGTGCCCGGTTGGCGATAGGCTTGCCACCTATTACATTATGGGACTTAGCGTCGTGGGTGCCCTAGTTGTGCCTTTGCCTACCCCTTCGGGAATAGGGGCGTGAAAATGCTTATTTTATTTAACCAAGTTTAAAAATTGGAGGTTATCAATTTGACTGTATGGTTTTTATTTATGTTTGTTCTTTCTCGAAAGAGAGGTCATGATTCAAAGGTGGTCCCATATTAATTTTTTCATGATCCATCTAGTGGTGGTTGAGCTTATACCTAAACTAGTTGAGCTAACTTAATAATGCGTAAATTTTCACCTATCTTGACGTCATCATTGACTCAAGTGGGATGGTGATAAAAATTGTGGATCATTTTGGAATCATTCGACATATTTCAAAAAAAATAGTCAAATCTCGAAATTCAATTCCTTTTACGCACCACATTTGTGGTCCTTCGAGACGGATTGGCTCATTTGTGGTCTTTTATGCATCAATAACAATATAAACGCAGTAAAACTAATGTAAAAAATATTGTATAAAAAATTATAATATAAACGCAGTAAAATGTAATGTAAGAAATATAATAACAAATTATAATGTAAACGCACTAAAACTGTAAAAAACGACTTAAATTTCATTACCACTATTAAACTTTTGTTACTAAAATATATACTCATGAATTTGAATTTTGAAAAAACATTGAATGCGATGAAAACCAAAATAATGGTAGTTGAAAGAGAGGTAGCCAGAACGGATGTAAGAGTTTTGGTTGATGATGTAGTGCTGGAACAAGTGAATGAAATTGTATATCTTTGTTGTGCTTTTAGCAGAGATGTAAGGTAAACCGCGGATGTAGAGAGGAGAGTGAGTGCAGGGAATAGTGTGAATGGAGCGTGGGGTAAGCTATTCCAAAGCAAGGTTTTGAGTCAAAAAGCTAGACTCGCTTTGCGTAATTCTGTGCTTATCCCAACGTTATTGTATGGAATCGAGAGTTGGGTATGTCAGAAAGATCATAAAAGTAGGATAAATGCGGTCGAAATGAGAGCACTACGGAAAATCTGTGGTGTAACGCTCGCTGACCGCATTCGTAACAGTGAGATCCGAGAAAGAGTGGGATTGAAAGAAAGTGTTGGTGTTAAAATGCGAAAGGGCATGCTCCGATGGTTCGGTCATGTGGAAAGAATGACAGATGAAAGATTGACAAAGCAGATATACAATGCGAATGTGGATGGATGTAGGTACCCGGGGAGACCAAGGCTGACATTCCACGATCAGATCAATCGGATTTTATCCGAGGGTGGTGTCAAGAGTCTCCGAAACCGGCATGTTTGTATGAAAAGGGTAATGAATGTGAAGAGAGCAAGACAGGTTTGTCAGGATCGTGAGGTCTGGCACTCGATACTCTCTGCCTACCCCGTAAGGGACTTGGCGTGAATATATGTTTGTATGTATGTATGTAAATACACTCAAAAAGACACTTCGGATCTTAATAAACACTATATGGGACCACATCTGAGTCATAACTAACTACCTTTCGATGAAAGAAGCGTCAAAATCTTTTATTATTTTGTCAAGTAATTGACAATTATAAAAAATACAAGAATAGATGACTTCTTCCTGTATGTAGCCAGTTAAAATATAACGGCATAATATTGTGAGAAAGGGATAAATAAGTCGCTCATCGTTCAATATAGGTGTTTTATTAAAATTGTTACATGTATTTAGTGTTGGAACATGATTTATTATATTCTACACTAGCGGCCCGCCCGGGCTTCGCTTACGGGTATATAATATACATATAAACTTTCCTCTTCAATAACTTTATCTAATAAAATAACCGCATCTAAATCCGTTGCGTAGTTTTAAAGATTTACCTAATCATACAAAGGGACATAGGGACAGAGGAAGCGACTTTGTTTTTATACTATGTAGTGATAGTTGTGACGTATCGTCCCTCGCATTACTAACTGTCCTAACTCATTAATTCGGCGATTTGTGTTGGGACTTAGGACTACAAATATCTTCTTGAATTCGTCATCTACGATTTTCTCTAACTCACGTAATTGTACGATCATTGATTCTCGACTTATTGACATTTCTCTAAAGTATAACTAGAAACTCAACTTAAAATGACCAAACTGAAAAAGCGTGGCTTCTGGAAATTGTCTAAACTGAGATAGGACAGTTAGTCATGCGAGGGACGGTATGTGTAGTCTACACTAGTGAAATAACCTTATAATTGCTATCATTGGCGGACGATGGGATCGACACATCCCGACGCCAACGCGTCTGCCTATTTTTTAATAATACTAAATCTAACCCAAGTTTATTGCTCCAAATACGCCAAAAGTATTTTTATGTGAGATTTTGGACACCAAAAAAGTTAAAAACCAAATTTGAATTCATTGTATCTGTTATAAGTAGATTTATGATGACAATGTAAGAATATTATATTGGAAGGTGTGTTCATCACATATGATGTCATATTGATGAACAATAATGATACGTAAAAGGCGAACACCATTCGAAAACCAAGTAAGAAGTACGTTATTTGTGTTGGTTACATTAAAAGTGTTAAAGTCGCCTCTGTGGTCAAGCGGTGTAGACTTCACTTTACGAGGTCCCGGATTCGACCCCGGGTTTGGCATTGAAAAAATAAAGGTTTTTTTCAATTTTCGAATAAAAATAAAAATCTTGCCTGGGATTGAATATGTGTCCGGTTGATGCTGTCCACCTATCACATTGTGGGACTTGTGTCTATGGCTAGTAATGGGTACCCTGGAGGCTGATTATGCGTCTCAGTGGCCAACATTTGCTATCTCCAGTGACCAACAGAAATACAATAGTATATCTATTGTATTTCTGTTCCACAAATGACGTCATTTGACGGCTATTTGATATACACTTTTCCATTTTGAGTTGGCAACTTAGATACATAATCAGCACCCTGGTAACAACGTCCGTATCTCCAAAGAGGTAGGCAGAGTCACATCTGCCCACCTCTTTGGAGATACGGACGTAAACAGTTTATTCTTACTTTTTTCTATAATTAAAGTGGAAATAGTGTTAAAAGTTTCTTATTATTGTTGCCAATCGTTCATATTCACCCTTAGTTCATTAACTATTTTCGCTCCCAGCTTCACCTGAACTTCAGAAATCACATCACAATTAGAAATCGCCTTTGTAGTCTAGTGGTCCGTCGTTGGACTTTACTTCATGGGGTTCAATTCAATCCTCGAATCGCGCAAATTTTCTCTTAAATACAAGTCAATGTTGCCCGGGATTGGCTATGTTACCGGTTGGGGATAGGTTTACCACCTATCACGTTGTGGAACGTAGCGTCTTTGGGTTGTCGTGGGTGCCCTAGTTCACTTCTTCAGTGATATGGGTGTTAAGATACTTTTTTACATTCAGAAAATAAATAGACAAGTATATTCACCACACACTTATTCATATGCCTTTCGGAAATTGAACTTAAAAGCTTTCATTTGTCAAGGTACGTTAACTTCTAGCTATGAGGCGGTTTAATAAAAAACCAATATCTAAACCTGTTGATAAGGAATTAAAGTGTATTTACATAATGAACTGTAATACTCCGTCACATATCACCGTCACACGAGTGAGTCGGGACGCGTCTGAAGACTGAGCAGACAGAACCGGGCCAAGATTATACTTCCCAAAGAGCGCGTGTGAAATTGTACTCTGTTCGTCAACATACTTATAAACGAATTTCTATTTGTATAGCATTTTACAGTAACGGCGGACAGTGAATTCTTTATACAAACGTAATTCTGAAATAATTTAAAATAAATAAAAAAACTTATTTTTTAAAATCCGTTTTTCGATGTAAGGGCTTACTACACGTCAACGTTAATTATATAAATTATAGTTAAAATTCGACCAATAAAGACGCCCTTGACGATTATAAACACGCCTCCTAACAAAGGTAACCTTGCAGGAAAATTTGTTTCCATCTTTTGATTTAAATTTGGTCGATTTAAATCCTGATTGATCATGTTTACAACTCTCTAATTCCTCTGTAATTCAATTGGTTAAATATTTAAGACTACATTAGCGGCACACTGTGGTAGTCTTTTTGAGTGAATGTCAATTTTTTATCGAAAAACTTTATAAACAAATGATAGTCGAATTCATAAGTTTTTGTATTTATAAATTTGTTTATGTTATAAAAACGTTAGCTGGTCATCGGAGCGTGGAGCGTGCTAGTATAGACTCTCTAATCTTCACGTCACCACCAAGTCGTCTTAACCTTTGGCATGCCACGACTATAACTCGAATTCAAATTGCGTGAATCCGCATTTCGACATGGAAACGATTAATATTATACAACCGCTCTATACCAATGTGATCTCTGTGGCACGAAATAACGTTGTCGTGTCGCTTTCAGCTATGTTTTCAGGCGAGCCCACTCCACAGGACGTTTACCCCGAGGGGTTAACTAAAGCGACATAACAGTGACGTGACTGAAAGCTAGTGAGATTTGTTTATATTGCCTTTATTATTTAGTAGCCCCCGGCTTCTTCTTCACCCACGCTATTTTAAACCACTTCATACTTCAATCGAAGATATCTTCACAAACTTGTATGAAAATAGCGTAGATTTGATCTGTGATCCACCTGTATGTGTAGAGCAGTGTTCCTTTGCAATCAGACACTATAAATTTTTACAAAATTTCTTCAAATTATTATTAATTGTTAGACGTTTGTCTTCATGGAAATCGCTTTTAGAATGAAAGGCGGTAGAGTCTTATTAAGAAATATAGACTTAAGTAAGAGTAAAGTTGATTGTATTGTCTGTATCACAGCGTAATAAATACCAAGTTAAACTTGGAGTACTTTAGTCCGCGTTTTAATAAGACGATAAGATACCTTTGCACGTTCATAAACTTTGACGTTGCAAATAATAAACTTTTGTCTGTTTTGTTGTACCAGTATTGTAATAAAAGGCTGAATTATGTACATGCTAACTGGGTGGGGTAGCCAGACACTCGATGTTTCCAAACCCTAGTAACTTAATATATTACACCTTTGCTACCTGATAGCTACCGAACCCACTGCGATCCCCCATACCCCATAAAACTATTTGCTGCTTAATTTTTAGATTTTAAAAATAACTATTAACTTTTAATCGCATCTGTGGGCTAGCGGTCCAGGAATTGGATTTGACTGCATGAGATCCCAGGTTCGATTCCCGGGTCGGGCAACAAAAAGAATTTGGTTTTTACAATTTTCTAAAAAAAATAATTTTGCTCGGGATTGGATATGTGCCCGGTTGGCGATAGGCTTGCCACTTATTACATTTTGGGATTTAGTATATTTGGCTAGTCGTTAAATATGGTCTTTTCACGGGACGGCATCGAGGATCTCGCTCAACGACACTTGCTTGCAGCAGTGTAAAAAGATGTCGCGTGGTAATGATGCGGCACTTTCTAAAACATTTCTACCACCATGTATGTGTTATTAATTCACAAGCTGCTACGTAATTATCGGTCATATGGTTGCACATTCTAACATGTGGGCAGCGGGTTCGATGTCCGCTCCATGTATGGACATAATGGGGCGATTGTCGCCCGGCCGTTAGTCCAGCTACGTCGTTGTTAAGATAACCACTATCTTGGAACTCGGGCATCACAAAGTTCGAAGATTTCTTTCATGATTGATCAAGTTTTTACAATTTTTTCATTATATTTGCTTTTCTTCCTTTTACCCGTAGCTAAAATTTTACCTGATTACTACATTTTCTGGTGACTGATAAACTTGAGCTAAAGTAAGAGTAAAGTTGATATTATAATTTGTATCACAATGTAATTAAAACTATAATACCAGATTGAACCTTAGAGCAGTTTAGTCCATTTTAATTATAAAATGAACGAAATAGGTACGCATAATGTGTGTACTTGTGTAAGTTTTGGTAATTTGTTTCAATGCCTTACCAATTTCTTGTATCCCGCCATGATATTAATTCCACAAAAAGTTTAACATCTCAACCTCAGGCTAGCAACGCGCCATTACTACCTTTGGTGTGTGAGCGAAGTGTAATTTTTATCATTTTTATGGCAAAAACAGTGAATAATCACACTCCTCTAAAAATTATTTAAAAAATTATTTTCAACAAAACTTCAGTTGTTATATAGCCCTGATGATGCTTGTATAGCGAAACCGGTTGGCTAAATTATAAAAATAAAAAATAATAAAATATATTGTGGAAAGTACAAGTGTGTCTAAATAAATTACATCAAGAATGGAATTCCACCAAGCTCCGACGATAAACGTCCGACGACGAATTATAGAACACTCCTCTTCCTATGGTAAGAGATAACCACAAACTATAGATACTAAAGATGTTGTAGGTGCATCGCTGTTCTGCGGCTTTTGCACCTCCTTGCATTGTACAAGTCTACCGGCTACCTCAGCCTCGGACCCGTGTGGCATTTATTTGCCTCTTACTAGCTGCCATGCAGGACGACAGATGATCTATTTAATATTGGAGACCCGGACCAACACGGGGAAATCCATGTGCTTACGTACCAATTCTAAAAATGCATTTCCTAACTAGCAGATAGAATTTTCGTATAGTAAGAAATTCTATTTTTCATACTGTTCTGTTCTATTGTTCTGTCTGTACACACACACACACACGCACGCACGCACGCAAACATACATACAGACAGGCAGTCAAACTTATTTGTCCATTCTTTTACGCTTAAAGCGTTGACCAAGGGAAATGGAGACTCATTTCTATATTAAGATTATCAACCAACAGTATATTAAGTAATTGAGTGATGTATTACTGATGATGAATGATGATGTTTAGATCCAGATTAATGTACCAGCTCAGCTCGTCATATATTATTGAGAGAACAAGTTCCGTACCAAGTGCAGCGGATAAGTTATGGATTTGTGCCAGAGCCAAGTGTTCCGGGTTGCTACTATAAGGCTTATCGGAATCGCCGGCCGGGATGTGTGTTTGAAGCTGAGCGGTTTACATTGTATTTTGATATTATACGGCTCGGGTTTTCAATTATAGATTTATTATGAACTAACCAGTGCCAGCGCGACATTAATATTTCAATTTCCTTTCAATTGAAGGTAGCTCCGCTATAATTGGAACTAGTGGTCGCCTATTGCTTGAAATTCGACCATAATAAATTTTAATATCTTGTTGCTAAGAACGCCATCTTCATTTCTCAAGAGCAATTACTTTGTTTCCAAACTTTTTAGTGCGCCATCTGTGATCTTTTATCGTCAACATCAATATATTTGTTTGTCCTTCTCTTACACATAAACTATAAGCGTGCTAACTTTTATACTCCTGCGTCCGCGCAATTTTCGTAAAAAGGGGTCCAAAGTTGATATTATACGGCTCGGGTTTTCAATTATAGATTTATTATTAACTAGCCAGTGCGACAATAATATTTCAATTTCCTTTCAAAGGAAAGGTAGGTTTTTTATGACATTGAAAGGCAAACGAGCAGACGGATTTCCAGATGGTAAGAAATTCACGCCGCCTAGAGACACCAAAGGTGGTAATGGTGCGTTGCCAACATGAGGCTGGGATGTTAGGCCTCGAGCAAAGGTAAGTTTACCGGCTACCTTACCCTCCCAACCGGAACACGTCATGACGTTATGGTGGCAGGAACGTTATGGTACCAGGCGGTGGTATTTATCCGGGCGAAGTCGCTGCGAAACTCTACCACTTAGTCAGATGTCACGGTGCTAGTGACGGTAAGCATATGCTCGCCTTTTACGAGGTGCCTGGCAAGAAGGCAGATGGTCTATTCAAAGAAGCTCGGACCAACACGGAGAAATAAGTCCGTTATGAAACTGTCTGTTTGACAAACTTTATCTTCGTCCAGTTGTTTTAATTTTGCGTTTATAAATCAGTTAGTCACCTTTTTGTCGATATCACCTAGCCGTATCTTTACATTCGGTCGACTGATGATCTGGTCAAAGTCGCGGGGAGTCGCTGCATACAAGCGGTTGGTGACCGTGATTCTTGGCGCTCTTTGGCGGAGGCCTATGTCCAGCAGTGTACGTCCTCTGGCTGATGATGATGTATACAGGATACAATACCCAAAACGAGGGTTATTACATTTTTTCAGATTGTTCACTCAACACGCAAAAACTGATTAACGATTTTTCACCAAATTTTTTTGTAGTAGGAAGGTCAACATTTAAGTTACGTTTTACGCGGGAAAATCTTTTGTTTTTGTAACTAACTACGAAGTTACTTCAGCTCGTGTACGAAGTCGCGGCTAGTAATGAATTATTTGCGAATCATTAAACCAATAGGCAATAACCATATCTACCGTAGACACAAAAAATCGAAAGATTGTGACCATAAACTAAGTAACACGAGATTTTCGCAAGATGTTAAAAACTAGCCGATCCGTGCCCACTTCGTTGAGAAACAGCATCAGATCTCGCTTGGTTTTCTCGGATTTGATTTACATATCCTATTATTTATCGCCAAGTCATTCGTTGAACCACAGTAAAATACGAGTACTTATCACTCATGAATAGTGTAGATTGCTGACGTTCCCACCACCCATCTCCGCGACCAGAACACGAGTACAGGAAGAGCTCGGGAAACAATATAAACTGTCACGTTCTTTACATGTGACAACCCTACCTAAAGTTCCCACCTCCCACCTCCGCGACCAGATCACAAATAGAGTCCGAACACGGGAAACAAAAACACTTGTCACGTCCTTCGCCAACTTTGTCGAAGAACTGACCACAGAGAACACAAAATCGAACTCGATGTACGTTTCGCCTAGACACCGAAGCATCTTTAGGAAATCGACCGTACAAACGACGACACACGAAAATTAGAATGAGAATTATTAGAGTTAGGCTTGTCACATCCTGTGTCGTTTGAAGGAGTGTAGATAGAATTAGTGAAAGCATCTTCAAAATCCGGATCAGCATTTCGAAAGACAACCTCCAATTCTTTGAATTGCTCAACTGTTATTCACTAATCTAGCCTTATCAAACATACAGATTAGACCCTACTAGCAAACACAGTTTGAAACTTTACCACATTATAATTAAGGTATTTAAATAAATGTCTCTGGACAAATTACACAAATCGAGTCTAACCCCAAAGTAAGCAAATTATATGCTGGTGTTATTGGTGTTAGTCAACGATTCGAATGATAGAAATACTTAAATACATACCAGAATAAATTTAATAAACACCCAGACCCGGAAATGCAGTGCTTACAATGTCCAACACACAAATGCCTGCCCATGTCGGGAATCGAACCCGTGCCTCGTGGTTGGTCGGTGGAGTTAGGAGAGTACGCTAGCTCCACGACCGAACGATTTTCTAGTTTCATATCTAGCCTCCAAAACCGTCGTGTACCTTTTTACCTTTTCATACAAGAGGGTAATTAATGTGGAGGAAGCCAGAAAGGTCTGCAAGGATTGTGAGATTTTACACTCCATGTCCCTGCATACGTCGTAAGGTACTTGGCGTGAAGATGTATGTGTATGTATAGATATAATCTCAGTTTTTATAATCTATTTTTAACTTTAACTTAATTAAAATGTACATAGACAATATAAACTGTAATATAATGCGTACTATGTTGTAATTAACATCAGTTAATTGTTTACTTTTACTCTCCGTTAACATTGAGCGTAGGTTGTATCCAAAAGCCAGACCCCGTGAATCCGGCGCGCGGTTGTCCATGCAAATCGGTATTCATACTTTCGTCATCAGTTAGTCTGTGTGAGCTTTAAGGCATAGTCCGCACTGCGGATATTTGCCGCGCGGTTTTTCTGCCCAGAAGAATATTCGCGCCGCATTTTGAATATGGCCTCAGATTTTTTTCCACACGTATTTTTTACTGCAAGTGCGGATACTCGTTTAAGATTCAATATGTACGGTGAAAATCCGCAGTGCGGACTAGGCCTTACGAGATTCATTTTTTGAACAAGCAGAAAAATTGAGGTACAAACAAGGCACCCGCGATTAGCGGAAGGTATTTAGTACCACTGTGTGATAGCTGACAAGTCCATCGCCAAGCAGGCACTTTTCTAATCCCGAGCAATTGTTTTCATTGGAAATTAAAAAAAACACATTTCGAGTTGAACTGAACTCGAGATTCGAACTCTAGACTTTATGTAGTCAATGCCACCACCGATCTATTGGACCACAAAAGTGATAAGCAGAGGATCAGATGAATTTCTCGAAATATAAAAATACACATCACTTACAGACTTCAATAATCCTAAATTAAAAGTGTTCTACAACCCCCGAAAAAATCTTGTATAATAAAGTATGTAGCTAAGAGCCATAGCGATCACGTCTTCTTTTAAACAAAAAACCCGCATTGAAATCGGTCCATCCGTTCAAAAGTTATGATGCCACAGACAGACAGACACACGCACAGAGATATGTGAAACTTATAACACTCCTCTTTAGCCGAGTAACTTTTATAACAATTACGTTTTATAAACTGTATTTAAGTTCCCAATAACTAGTGTACTTTGTAATTTAGTGTGAAGATATGTATGTAATAAATGAGCAAAACTCGAAGGTCAGCACGGCCCTTGGCAGACAACAATGGACCGAAGGAAGTCCGCTCTGACGTCGCACTGCCACGATTTTTGGGACTATGTCTGCATAATGATTGGGTGTATTTAATATTTATATTGTGATTTTATATGAAATATTTTTACTGACGTAGATCGATGAACTAGTTTCTATAGGGGTCCTATTATTAGTTTATTTTTATGGGACAATTAGAAATCGATTTCGATCTGGTGGTAGTTTATAAAAGTCGACGCGCACAAGTATCACTTGTATGGTCCCTGTGCAAAAAGTTTTTTCTGGTTCTAATTTTGAATCTTTAGATAAGCGGTCCAGTGTTAGACGTGACTGTATGAAGAGGAAAAGAAAGTGTGTTTTTTCAATTTTATAATAAAAACAACGTTGCCTGGGATTGGATACGCGCCAGGATGGCGATAGGCTTACCACCTATCACATTGTGGAACTTAGTGTCTTCGACAAGTCGTGGGTGCCCTGGTTGTACCTCTTTGAAGATATCGGCTTGAATATAGATTAGGCTCTCAAATAAGATAACACTAAAATAAAACTTTTCAATAGCCAAGAACGATCTTGAGCGCGTTTGCTTTCGAACAAAAAAATCCAAAAAAAAAACACACACTCTGACACTTTTCACTTTTTTGTTCGTTATTTAAGTTACATATGTCCAGAGTTGGAAAAGATTTCTAGTTTATTTTTTTATTAGTTATGTGTGGTAAGTATTAATTAGTCTGTTAATAAATGTTTTCTTTCTTTCAAACATGAAACACTCCTCGTTTTCCGTCAGTGCTAATAAAATCTAATAAAACCAGATTTAATAATAATCTTGATGTCTATACGAAATATGCGTGAAAGCGGCAGGTTCTCTGGACAATGTTAACATGAGACATTACCATATAAAACTTATCGATGAACAATATACCATAGAAAGGCCGAGGGGAACCATTCTCGACCTTACCATTCAGTGATATGGCGATAGTCTCTCGCTGGTCACCTTTAACCCGTTAAGTTTATGTGGGACCTACAAAGCCCACCCGCAGCGACGTGACACCATGACAGGGTTGTGGGTACAAAGCTTTTTCTAGAAAGTTGTTTCAGCGAAATGCTTTGGTACTGTGCTTTTATAAAACTTGTTGGTGGAGTTGGACCGTTCTTTTAAAATCGCTTATTCAAAGTATCCAAGCTTACTATTGTACTTGTAACAATTATATTCCCTGAGTAACAAAGTACATACACACATATCTTCACGCCAAGTCAAGGTAGGCAGAGAGTATCGAGTGCCAGACCTCACGATCCTGACAAACCTGTCTGGCTTCCTTCACATTCATTATCCTTTTCATACAAACACGTATTATAATTCCCCGAGTAAGCAAGTGTTACCTTTGTATGGAAAACTTTGTTGATATAACTTTGGATAGGATCCAGTTTATAAGTATCATTGGCTTTCATATATATAGCTATTAAAATATAACTGAAAATACAAGCTATGAAACTAAAAACAAGGAATTAAACAAAATGACTTTATTTATTTCTAAAAGTGTCGGGCCTAAAGCAAATAACAATACGAAAAGCGTTAAATAGTAAAAAAATAATTATTAATTTCTATAAATTTTAAAGAAAGAAAAAAAATCTTCCCAGAACCCTTTGATATTTAAATTTTATTTAGTTTCTTGTTTTATCGAAGGAGCAGTATGAAAAAAATATTTTGGAAAAAAAATATGAAATGTTTATGTCTTAGCATGTCATGGAAAAATTGATTTAAAAAGTATTTCCTCCCTTTATTTTTCGTTTTAGGTTTGTAAAACCATTGATGTTAAAAATTTATTTAGTTTCTAATCTTATCTAAGGCATAATACATATTTTGGAAAAAATATTAGAATTATTTATGTCTCAGCTTGTTTCAAGAGGACAAAATTATTTAAAAAGTATTTACTCATTTTATTTTTTGTTTTAGGTTATACGCTACCATGCCTTTGGTTTTGTCATACTTTTCGATTTTTTTAATTTATTTATAGTACTGGATTTATCGTAGTCGTATCTCAATAAATATCCAAATCCCATCCCATTCCTGTGTCAAGTTCACAGTCCCTAAAGCCGGCCCTTCCAAGAATAACCATTACAGATTGGGATCGTTATTTTTATCCAAGCGCCCCAAGCTTTATTGGTAAATATTCGGAATTGTGATTCATAGTGGATGACTAAACTGGGATTGATGTTTTTGCTGTCAGGTTTAATTTGTAATTATTGATACAGACGATTCAGTTGGGTGTTGGCAAGATTTCTATTACTTATGGTTAAGGGTCCATGTATGCTAAAATACGTCAGCAGTATAAAGTTTTTTTCATACAAAGCAATCATGGATCTTGGTGACAAAAATTCACAAGATTAACATGAATATGCTTTACTAGACTAGTGTTTCCAAAACACGATTCATTTCACTTTGCCCGATAGAAAAAAATCAAAAAGTTAACCCATTTTTGAAAGCAAAACGCAAATGTCTACTTCAAATATGAAAATATCGACACCAGATTTAACGTAAACATAGATAAGTACTATACCTAAAAGATAAGTGTTTCAGTTTTTGTACTTTTTTTCAAATTACTTTTATAGTGTCAAAAATAGTGATTTATCGCTTAAGATGTTTACTTTAGAGCGCCATTGTTCATAGTAATCATGGAACGGGGGAGCGCGGTGATTGGCTCTTCTGGCTGACTGAGTATGGGGCCTTAAGATGTACAATTCTAGAGGATTTAGGAAGGCAACGTCATTGCCTGCTAGTGGAATAATCGTATAAAGTACTCTTTAAATTATGCGTTTCGGCTACATTCGTCAAGCTTCGGAAATCCGAATGTATTTTAAAGATATCTAGTTGTTATTACATAATTAATAATTTCGCTTTAATTTAGATTAGGTCACCTAATTTAAAAATAAAAGAATAAAGTGTAAAGACGAAGCGCATAATTTAAATAGTAGTAATATACACACGTTAAAGTAACTTTTTTGTGTTCAGTGATGGGAACGAAAGATTTTCCCAGATTAAAGGATATCCTTATTGTTAACCGGGCCACTACTACACAAAATTTGATAAAAATCCGTTTAGTAGTTTTTTGCGTAAAAGTACACAGACAAACACAGACAAAAGAGACCGGTAAAAATTTAAGTAACACCAAATAACAAAAAAATTAGGAACAAAGTACAACAAGCAAGCTTATCTCGTGAAGACATTTAGGTATGTGCCATTAGTTCAATTTGAGAAATGATGCCAGTGTCTCTTGAATTTGGGGATTTTTTAGAGAATAGAACCCAAAATATCCAAATTCTTATTAGTATATATTGACTAAAGTGCTCCAAAGATTTACTTTTATAACACTGTTACAGACTGCAATATCGGCTTAACTTTATTCTAACTTTAATCTATGTTTATTAATAAAGCGGCCAATTAAGTACTCAAGTAGTCCACCCGTGTACTGTCACTGTTCCGTGGATCTCAGATTTTATACCTTGCACCTAGGGTTGCCAATCCTCCCAGAATACCCGGAAGACTCCAATAATAATGGTTAACCTCCCGTGCGCCCGGAACGCAATAATATCTCCCTATTCTCTGAAATAAAACCTATTATCGTAAATGAACAAAATCAAATCTGCGACCTTCGCCTGTGCCTTGCACTCCACTGTCCACCCTTTGACACAGTTCTCTCGGCTCCCGGCAAGCTGCTCTAATAAAATAAAAATAGGAATTTAAATAAATAAAAATTAATTATTGAGTGCTTCAGACTTTTGTCGGAACTCCACCCCTGCCCCCAATATGTTAAAATCCTCCCAGTTTACCGACTACCTCATCCTCCAAACTGGAACACGTCAACGTCAAGTGCGGACGTTATGGCGGAAGAAATAGATAAAGCGCTGGTACCAATCCGAGCGAGTCACTGCTAAAGTCTACCACCTAATCAGATGTCACGGTGCTAGTGAAGGTAAGCCTATGCTCGCCTTTTACGAGCTGCCTGGGCTTACCTATTTATTAAAGCAAATAAAGTTTTTATTATTATCATTTATCATGCTTGTCAGTCAGAGTCAGTGGTCAGGATGACAGATCAGCTATTACTATATTACGAAAACATAATGTAAGTCAGGTACTGGTAACCCCCTTTATATACACGAGCTCGTTTCCACCATTTCCGTCAGCCGGTCGGCCCGGTTGAAGGTCGCGGCTACTTCGTCTCATTCGCTGAATCACAAACTGTATTTTTAACCAATATCGATACTATTTACGTTCTCTTTATCGTGTTTCATTGAATATTTTTATCGTACGGTGACTGTGCTTTGTTATTGGCTGCTTAGCATGAGTGTTGGTTTATTGGAAATGTGTTGTATTCTTTTTCACAGAAAGAGGCAAACAATTTTAGACTAACAACATTGTATCTTCACGCCCATATCTGCGAAAGGTAGGCAGAGGCACAACCAGGGCAAACACGACTAGCCGAAGATACTAAGTCCCACAATGTGATAGGTGGAAAGCCTGTCGCCAACCGGGCCTATGTCCAATCGGGCAACGTTACTATTCAATAGATAATTGAAAATAATAACATACATTTTCTATTATAATTTTTTTCCGAACCCTGGACCTCAAGAAGTCAAGTCCGACGCTGGACCGCTAGACAAAAGCGGTTTTTTTTTTCATTATTAAAATGCGCACAGCGCTTATCACCAGAGGTGGTTAAGTTTGACAACTTTACAGCAGGGAGTAGACTCAGTATCTACAAGACTAGCGACAACGTTACCTTCTATGTCAGAACACAACAGTGGTTAGCACTAACGTCAAAGCAGAAGGAAAAGGCAAAGCCGATTATATCGACGATCGATTCTTACAAGCTGCTTGGTAGAAAAGCAGTTGACCTATATTCTTTAAAGGCGCCCATGAGCGTGACTATACCAAGACCTCAAAATGTAGATATGTAAGTATTTATTTTACAAAGGATAAGTGGTGAACAATTGCTGTCATCTTGCTAGGAACCTTGAAACTTTATACAGTTTTTGTACAATGTCGGTGTTGTGATATCATTTAAATTTAATATGATACACATAACTTAATGTGTTTTAAATTACATAATAAAGTATGCAATAAAGTATATTCATGCCCGATCCCCTATTAGATTGGCAGAAGTACAACCAGGAGACCCATAATAAATCGAAGGTGCTTATATTCTCACAATGTTATAAGTCGCAAACCTATCGGTATGTTATAGGCTTGCCACCTATCACATTGTGGAACCTAGCGTCTTCGGCTAGTCGTGGGTGCCCTGGTTATGCCTCTGCCCACGTCTTCGGGGATATGGGCGTGAAAAAGATACTTTTTCAGTTAGTTATTAGCTATTGTAATTAATCTGATCTGTGATTTTGATTGTGATTTATAATTGTGTATGAGACTTTTATAATAAAACATATTTTTGATTTATGTATGGTTTTATTAGAATAATAACTGAAATATTCAAATGATTCGTAGATAAAATATTTTAATCTATTCTTTAGAGATATTTTAAGAAAAAGCAAATTTGATACATACTTACTTGATTATTTTATTACACGAAGTAAATCTTATAATAATTTAGAAGTGACGACGTTATTGAAAAATTTTTGTATTTGTAAACGGTACTTTTAGGACCTTGTATAACGTAGGACGAAATAGGAAAGATTTTATATGACAGGCGAATAAGGAAATTTATGGAATTTGGGACGAAAAGTTAGACGGCGAATACGGAACAAATCGAATCGAAGTCTAGACCTCGTGTAATCAATACCAACACTAGAGTGTACTACTTTTTAAAATTTACGCTTCCGCTTTACACTTTTAGCACCTTATACTTTTATTTTTAAATTGGCTGACCTAATCTAAATAAAAGCGAAATGATCAATTATGTAATAACAACTATATATATATATATATATATATATA
>NJDD01002707.1:1699-14614 GCA_002245505.1 Calephelis nemesis
TAAGGATGGAATCGGGTCGTTGCTTGTATATATCATGCGTCTGAAGGTATCGTGACAATGTGTAGGGACTCCTTAATAACTAGGGCTTTCAAGGTTGTTTATTCTGATATGCTAAATACTTTAGATTGTCAAATTAGCGCCAACGCACTTTGATGAGAAAATTAATTGTAGTAAAAACTTAGTAAATGCGATAACTGCAAAATGGTCGCGTTCACCGTATAGTTAAGAAATGAAATGGGTAGTCCTAAAGGGAGTACGCTGGCAAACCCTAATAAAAAAAGAATCACGATGACATAGGTCATCATGGGTTTGACAAAACTCTAGATCGGATACGACTATACTATTGGTTTCAAGAAATTAGTAAATTTGTCAATATAACAGCTATCAAGAATACCAAATCTGTTACTAGCATACGGGTGATGAAAGATCATATTAGTCATTTTGGAGTCCCTGTACGCCGTATAACCGACAAAGGTACTAGTTTTACAAGCGCATCATTTAAAGACATTTAAACTCATAGGATCAGGTAGAGAGGTTCAATAGAACTATTCTTGATGCTCTTTCGACTAGTTCCCATAATAAGGATAAAAGATCGTGGGATGATAGTATTTATAATATTCAAATCGGATTAAGTACTACCTTGCATAAAATAACTCTGAAAAGCCCTTCAGAGTTACTATTTGGCTTTAACATGACCAGTCAGTCTGAAGGCATATTGAGCCCTGTAATTTTGAATGCAACAAACGTTATCACCTCAACAGACCTACTAACGTTAGACAGTCAGTTAGCAAAAATACAAAAATTTAGAAAGGCTTAACAGTCGTAGAAAACCAGGAATTAATTATATAGTAGGAGACTTAGTTAAGGAAGAGAGGCAAGTACTCCATGATGGTAAATCACAAAAACTAGTTAGTAAGTTAAAAGTTACTAACTAGTTGACATTACATTACTTTATTATATACATTACTTTTGACATTACAAAAGTGCTTCCTAACGAAAGGTACGTGGTAGGAGATACGAGTACCCCGATGACCCGTAAACATGGTCGCCGGTATGGGGCTGTGGTAGCTATTGATGAAATACAGCCTTGGCTAACATTCTCCAGGGAGTTTACGAGTAATGATGATGAAAGTGATTGAAATAAAAATGATAATGAGCTGGAAGAATAAGACTTAAATTATGATAAATAAAATTTGTATGTAATGAAATTCTGTTTTTCTGAAAAAAAACTTTATATGTAGAATAACTATGTAGGTACAATGTATAAAAAAGAACAAATTTATTTGATTGTATGATTCGAGTGTTAATAAATTTAGTGTGTAGTCTTATATAAATGTGTGATTTAATTGATATAGTAAATTGGTTTGATTTGTTTTCCGGAAAATTGACAGTATTATCTTTAATGGCCTAGTGGGAAAAATAAGAAACAGTGTGAACTGATATTTAGATATCATTTATTACTCATTGAATGTTACTATCTTAAGATCTGGTTATAATTTAAGGCTAATTAATGTACTCTAATGCTTTGTAATGCTGTTATAGTATTGTATTCGTGATTAAGATTAATCTACTTATAATATAATAATAGTCCTACAAGCGTGAGGACACGCTACGAGTAGGATGGCCGAGCTGTTAGCATTTATTAACATTATTTTAGTGAAATAGACAAATGATCCATAATGTCAAAATATGCGCGTGTTTATTATCTGTATTACTCGGCCGTTCTAGTCGGGCTGTCACTATCATTGGCCTGCTCGGCACGCTGCCTTACAATTTACATTTGAGCTTGAGGCGTCGACGAGGCAAATTGAAGACAGTACTGCTATAATAAAAAGATATATGTATATTCAAAAGTGACTATATCGCTGTGATTTGCTGTTAAACATGTAAGTACAAAATGTGTATATTAAAACATATTCTCTGATATTGTGTTTCCTTGGTCAATAACAGTGATTTCAAAATGAATTTAGTGAATAATACTCAAAGCCTTGCCAAATAGTCATTTAGCTTATAGTATTAAATTCCTTTTTTCTATGGTTAGTGTCATTTTGTCTACAAATGTAAAATAAGATAAAAGATAAAATTTTAAAAAGATTTTTATCTTATTATGCCGAAGAAGTATAACTAACGCGTGTACATAAATACACACACAATTTTTTTTTAATTTTAAATTATATATCTTGGTTAGCATAGAATCTAGCGATTTTAACTTTACTCCAAGCTAGAAGTTAACATTGCAAAAGTTCATTATTAGTAGCCATGGAGGAAAAATAAAGTAAACTCACCAGAATCGGATCTTTGATTTAAAGATATTCCATGCCGCTGTATGGTTCAGTGACAGAGGTAAGATAGACTATTTTGACATTTAGTTCAAATTTCCGAAATTAACAATAACAAAATAACACAATAGTATTTTGTCAAAAAATCGTTAGAAAACTTGGCTTGCGAAGTTAGCCTCTCCCGTCACATTAAAATGTTTCTTCTGTTTTTTTTTAATTGCTGTTTTCTATAAGATAAGTAACTAAATAGCTTGTCGTTTCTTTTTATAGCCTGTCTTCAATCAATCATCTTCCTCGCCCAAATCAAATCTTCTACATTTTTCAGATAAAAAAAAAACTTAATAACCGACACCAAACGATGAAATTCTTAACTTCTAAGTTTTGTCTTCAACTATTTTAATTTTTATAGCTTATCATGGTTGTAATTATATGGGAGGTATAGTTGGTACTAAACCAATTTAGCTGTTAAATTTTTCCGATTTTTACCTCTTTTATCTGTAAGATTGGATGGAATTTTTAGCGTTCCTTCCAAATGGGAATAAAACATTGCTGTGTTGCCATAACATACGCATTATTCACTTGTAAGTAAGGTGCTATTATTGTGTGATTACACCAAGTTCATCAATGGTGTTTTCAATACGGGGTTAGTACTTGGATACCCAGGGAGTACCAAGTACAGTTGTAAGCTCGGCTAATACTTGAAGTAAGCGATTTTATTAATAAGGCGGATAGTGACTACCCGAAACGGCAAACTTGAAATTAATAGCCACTAATAGTTTGTATGAATCAAACCATTACTTTTTCCATTTTCTCTTAAAAACAATCTATTACTGGCAAAAATTAACACAAAAAAAATGTGAAATTGACCTTTGAGATGTGATGCGACGACCACGCGAAATAGGGAATCATTAGCGTTAGAAATCACTATATAGATAGAGCTATTTAATGTATTACATAATTTAACTCCACTAATTGATGAAGTTCAGCTTCATATGCAGCCACATGCTTACGTACGTTTCGTACTTGTCACACATTTGCTGCCAGTATTTTTTCTGAAGTGAAATATTTCATTTTTTTTGTTCCAGTTTTACGGTTATCTGTGCAACTATATGTTTAGTTTTATGTCTATGTTAATTAATAATCTTCTGCAGCTTCTCTGATTTCTTCTGAAATAGAAACAATTTTATTAGAAGTTTTAAAAATTAATTTTATTCAGAAAATATATATGTATCATCGGACAATGAAATATAATATAACATATATTTATATATAATTTTCTAATGAAAATAAAGTTTCCCGACATTGGATATGTCACCGGTTGGCAATAGGCTTTTTGATAGGCTTGCGACCTATCACTTTGTATGACTTAGTGCCTTCAGCTATTCATGATTGTGTCACTGCCTACCTCTTTGGGGATACAAAGGTATGTTTATTATGTAACAGTTTGTTCACATTAAAATGATTTAACATTTGATCGAGTATTATTTTTTAAGTATTTTACTAAGTGTAAGGCTTCTGACCGGGATAGGTGCTTGCTTTGACCTTGACCTTGCTTTGTTTTATTAGATTAGGGGTACGCCATTCGATATGTTATTCTATTATTGTATAAATGTTGCCAGGAATAACACGGAACGGTTGACTTTGTTTTTCATCCGCAATTAATAATCTTAAAGTTGAAAGTCTTAAATAATCTTGAAGTTTTCTAGATTTCATGACTTAAAATATAATTTAATCCATATTTAATATAAAGTATATGTCTATCTGTCTATCTGTTACGCTTTTAAGATTAAATCACTTACTGATTCTGACGAAATTTGGTATGTATACAGATCCGAGTTCAAGCATAAACTACTGTAGCGGACTGTACCAATATTGAAACTGTAACTTTATATTTTTATTTATAGATTATAAATAAAATAAATTGATTAATTAATATTCCTGAGCAATTTACACAAATCGAATCTAACCTTAAAGTTAACTATACTAATGCGTAGAAATACTTAAACACATAGATACTAGAATAAACTTAATAAACACCCAGACCCGGAAATGCAGACGTCTAAATATTCAACACACAAATGCCTGCCCCCGTCGGGAATCGAACCCAAGTCTCGCGGTTGATTGGTGAAATTAGGCACTAGCCAGTGGACCAAAGATGATTATTTGATGATATGAAAGTGGATATAATTGCTGTGTGATAAACGGTAAATACACCTAACGTGTACGCCGTCCAAAAGTAAACTAATTTAACCTGTAGCATGGAGTGTGCGAAGCCCAACGCTGTTGGCTCGAGCTAAACAGCTACTTTATTATACAAAAAAAATATATAAATGTGATGTCGTAGGTACCAGGTAGAAACGAAGTTCTTTCAGCTAATGTAGAATCGACACAATTCATGAGTATATGCTATGCATTGGCTGGGTGGAGTGAGGAAGAAAGAGAAAAGTGTTATCCACTACTGGCTTGTGTATACGACTGTCGCGCCTGCGCACATCTCATTTAACGGTTTAATACCACCCACTTTTTCTTACGATGTTTACTATCACATTTTTTTCAGTTCGGTTCAAACCCCTATCTCCTCCAAGCCTGCCGTAAGAAACTTCGTTCTCAAATTTATCCCATAATTAACTATAATGGACTACAAAATTGTACGTAAATCTGTTCAACGCTGACGAAGTCGTGGTTTAATATTTAGTAAATTAGCAAATAATAATTCAACTCCTTACCGTCAGGATCACATTTAGTGTAATTCAAGAGGCAGTTGGTGTACGAATGAAGAATTTGTGTGTTGGTCACAATTCCATCCAAATTTAAATTGTCAAGTCTGTCGGTATTTTGCGGACGAGCCAATGTTAGATACACCATAGCAAGTAAACAAATGATGATGAAAGCCTTCATTACTAGGTTTTAAGCCTAAAAAGAACAAAAAACAAATAATTTAAGTTCAGTAAAATTACAAATAAATTCGATTACCGGTTCAAAACTATTTCGCTATATTTTATAATCTTTACAAAGGGCAGGTTATGACTTAAAGGTGGCTACACTAAGGTACACCGACCTTTTTAGCTACACAAGTTTTTAGCTACACCTTGAGTCTTCCTGGCGGTTGTGTGTTGCCTTTGCCTTTTAACAAAGGTAACCTTCCTGGTTTGTCACCATACAGACAGTAAATTTAAGAATAATCGAATAATTCCCTCTAATGTTACCTTTGTTGGATAGCGTGTTTACAACTGTGCAGAAGCCATATTGATAACTAATAAACTTTCTTGCACTGTAATTGACAAACGTCTTTTTAGACCTTTACAAATTATACATGAGAGCAACTATTCGATATTTTCTAGTTTGGGCGCTTACCAAGCTTCTTACCAACTTCCAAATATTCATATGTTTAACCGAAAAACAAAACGAGTATTTTTTCATTTAAAAATATCTCAATATAGGTATAACTCAGACTTATGACCTTCAAAATCGATTATTGGTCAAGTGATTGCGTAAAAACACACAGACACATTGAGATGCTTCTTCTCTTTGAAGTCGATTAAAAAGTATCTATGTATTTTTATTGAGGTTTTTCACCGTGCTAGCAACTGTTTTTATAATATAGGCAAGCTGCTTTCCTAGAAAGTAATTTGTGAAAAGCAAGCGTTGGATATAATCAAAACCGTGACGATGCTAGGTGGAAGAGTTTTGCGAATAGGTTTCCTTTCCTAGCCGAGCTTCATAAGGATGGATTAAGAGCAAACAAGCATCAACTAACTGATGATTAGAGATTACCGAGTCCTACAGACACAAAAAATGTTTAAGTGCGCCTTGTGGCCGAGGTGTTTCGGCAATTAAGTAAGTCTACCATTAATCCTTACGTCTAAAAAAATGTGCACGCCCATACAAAAACTAATATTCCTACGTCTTCTAAAAATCTTTTCTTGTATCTTCAGACCCGTATCCTTTGGCACCCATACCTATCCAAAGATCCTGAGTCCCACTTTGTGATAAGTAGCTAACCTATCGCCAACCAAACACTTATCTAAACACCGGTTGTTTTTTATTAGAAAACTGAAAAACTTCTTGAGTTGCCCAATCCCAAAACTAAACCCGAAAAAACTTAACAAGTTGGTCAATTGATGGAACGTGCTCTTAGGTATAATGCGACACACAGAATTAAGATATATTGCTATTGCTAGGAAGAACGTTTATTCAATACCAGTTTAGTCACTGTTGAAGTCGTAAACAGAATTTTAAAATTATTTTAATTTGTATTTCATTATTAAAATATAAAAAGTACCTTGAACCTGTTGAAGCACTGATTCTTATTATGTTACTGAGAAAAATAAAGAAACTTTATTTTATATATCTTAAAAGTTAAAACTAATATTAACGTTTTAAATTTACAAAAAGCATTATGTTTATTACAGTTTTCGAACTAAAGTATGTAATATAATTACAGTGTTTCAAATAAAATATAACTTGAACCTGAGATTATCTGTTGGTACCTGTTTGTGTTTAAGTACATGTTTTTGTAAGTATTTGTTTTCCAATAATGCAATCATCATCATCATCAGCCGGAGGACGTTCACTGCTGAACATAGGCCTCCCTCAAAGAGCGCCACAAGTCACGGGCACCAGCCACTTATATCCAGCAACTCTCTGCGACTTTGACCAGATCATCAGTCCACTAAGTTGGAGGTCGTCCAACACTACGTCCTCCGGTACGGGAACGCCACTCGAGAACTAGACTTGTTATTGCTCGGTCACAATAAGGATCGCTCCGTACTAATAGGTACAGCTGTTATTCGAATGTACTAGTTCGGACTTCCAGTACTATTAGTACCAGACTTACATCAGAAAAAGTTACGTCTTACGATTCTCACGTGGGTCACGGATTGAATTATATTTTGATTTTCCTTTATGCTTCATGAAAAGTTTTATCTCCATTTGTAGGGTCATTCTTAGAATGTCTTATTTAAAAATCAAAATGTTTACAACGACTGGTATTTTTCCATTTTTATTGTTTATTTATGTTACATTATATTTTTTTTATAAAAAATATTTATATTATGTAGTATGTGTTGCAAATATTTATCATTTTTTTACAAATAACGGCCAACCCCCACTTCACACGGGATTAGATATAAACCTTCCTCTTCAATCTCTTTATCCATTAAAAAGCCGGATCTAAATCCGTAGCGTAGTATTTAAGCATACAAAGGGACGTAGGGACAGAGGAAGCGACTTTTTTTTTATTCTATGTAGTCATTCATATTGATCATATTATTTCTAATATTCATCAAACTAATTAACTCTATTCCAATGACAGTAAAACTCAAAATAACACAATTTGTTATTCTCGTTCGATCTCATCTTAAACACGGTGTTCAATAGCAGCGCGTGACAAACAATTCATTCTTCGTATTCATATTTCATTCTGTTATTTGCTATGATTCCGTACTTGATGAAACATTGCGAACGAGATCTACTAAATGAACGATTAAGCATACGTTTACGGAATAGTTCGTTCTAGTACTGTCAACTATATTAGTTCTTACTCTTATTAGTTCGTGAACTAAGCAAGCCTATCGGGAACCTTTCTTCACCAGCGGTTGTCAGTTCTGCGAGCAATATGGCCTACAAATTGCCACTTCAGCTTGATGACTCTTTGGACGATAATAATAAATTAATTGACTACTCACTTGGATAAACATTACACAGAGCCAAATTAGCTGACGCGTTGACCTCAAAACAGCGGCCTCAAAATATTCAACGTTGCAAAAAATATCATAAACAATTAAAATGAATTTTACGCTTCAAAACTCCACCTTGTTGTAGAACATTCTGTACATTACACTAGAAATATTGCCCGACAATAATTCCTGACAAAAACTATCATGCTTATCAGCCAACTTATTACAGTACTCAGGGCCGGTATTAAACTCAATGCCGCTCCTGGGCACCGGAAAAAAGTCCACCCTTTTACTAGAATTTTACTTGAGGGGAGAAATACGTGTAGAAAGACGTTTTCATGCTGATTTTTTATAATTTTTTTAATAGATATTTTATTGACAGATATGAGTAGAGTGATTATCATTTTGAAAATATCTTAAAAAGCACCCCACGCTTTTTTTAAATAAAATATTTTTTATTCATGTTATTATTAATTTATATTTATTGAAATTTTTTTTCTATTTTAAGGCTTATTTTCTATAAAAAACGTGTTTTAAGTTTTTTGAACTATTACTTATTTTTTACTTTTTAGTTTGGTTTATTTATTAAAGCTTGATTTCTTAGTTTTTTCAAACTATTATTTGTTACGTAGAATTAAAATTCTCCTTAGTATTCGAAAAACAAAATTTTAAAAAAATTGTTTTTTTTTTGGAATAACTTCTAAATGGCCAAAAAACTAATCAGCTCTTAAGTTTAAATAACCACGTCGATTGCCACCAATCCGGTCAAAATCAGTTGATTTGTTTGAGAGTAATCGAAAGAAGAATTTCGAAAAAATTTCGTCCCCACCATCTTGCCACCTCTGCACAGTGAAGGCTGACGTAGAGGTTTTTAATGAGTATTGCGGCACCAGCGAGTCCCACACTCGGGCTTATCCACGGAGCCCGGTAGCACAGTATTAAGAATTCTACCTACCAGTAGTCCAACTCCTTTGTTCTTGAATTCATGCCGACATTTTATATACCTACTCACGGCAAGTCAGTCAAGGGTCAGGGTTGTCAAATAATAACATTTTAAACATTTCATCCAAAAGTTTTATTTTAAAATGGCAAACAAAAAAATGTGAAGTTAATAATGAAACCGATGATAGTCTTGCTGAAGTTTCGTCCACAAAATTTTCATCCACAGTGGACGAAACGACACCTTTTATTTTATTATTTTTTTCACCGACGATTTCTTCACTATCAAATTATTGAAGTTATTTAGTACAGTCAGATGAAAAAGTTTTATGCTAATGAACAATATAATAACAAAAAAAAACATAATATAGGTATATGTTACAATAGCTACATTGATTTGGCATTACCTACTTACTATTTTTAGTCACAGATATAATCAATTCAAACTGAAATCATTCATAATGTACAATTCGCAGTATGTGATATATTTATGAATCCATTATAAAGCTTTTTTGCTTCGTACCGCACATAGGAGTGAAATAATTTTCACCATGCTATCCATAAAATATTTGGATTTGTTTTACCCACTTTAACTTTATACTAATTACTATTAGGTGCTAAACTTCATCATACGTTTAAAACAAATTAATTATATCTTGAGTAATTGGTGATTTTGATGTATCAATTTATATGTAAAAGTTTAAAACATATACCTAAATGGATCCCTTTATTTTGTGAAAGCTTTGTATCTGACTGTATAAAAAAAATTAATGGTGCACGAATCGACAGTGGAAAATAATAAAATAAAAAAGGTGTCGTTTCGTCCATTGTGGATGAAAATTTTGTGGACGAAACGTCAGCAAGCCGGATGGCTTATTTACGAATTAAAACGGACCACATCCTTTAAACCATTATAAATTTACAAGACAGCAAGTATTACATTATTATAAAATACACTATAACATATTTTTCAACAAATAACGAGTGCAAACCCTTCTAGATAGAGAGCCCAAACAGTATGGAGTTTGCGCTCGCCGACCCTGCCGCTCGCTTCCCCGCGTTCCCCCCAGCGTTGCTCTGTGCAAGTACATGAGTCGGCCGACTGTTAGTATTAAGACTGTGCCGGTAGTGCGAAAATGCAATTTCCTCTTAAGGTTTTTTAGGAGGTTCCTAAAATTTTAATTACATGATTATTTTGACATAGCGTTTAAACTAATTATCATTGTAATATACTTTTAATGAATCACTATCTATACATTCTAAGCGTTAAAATTACGTAGTAGTTTTCCTTAAAAAACAAGTGATGTTTTTGCATGATTGCAATGAACTCAAGTTTGAAGTACTTTCAAAACATGCATGTTGCCTGTGGCTTTTCCATAATTCGTTGGTACTATTAAAATTAACCACAAACACTTATTAAAAACATTACAATGACATTTGTTGAATTAGATGTGGAATTAAATATAGAAGTATTGGACCTCTTCCTAACTGCTGTAAACAATTCTAATTAATTATTTTTGGTTCTTAATAATTATTAACTTACGAATACAATAGTCGCAAATACAATAGTAGCATCAAGTTTGTGTCAAGTCGAAATTTTAAAGCAGTTTCTTTGTGACAGTTATAAGTTAATAATTAACAGCTACGAAAAAGAAGTAGAATGGATTACAGCAGTGAGAAAAAGTGTTGTTTGGTGTCAAGTCGAAATTTTTAGATTGTTTATTTGTAACAATTGTATGTTGATAATTAAAAGACGTAGAATGGATTACAGTAGTAAGGAGAAGAGTGTTGTTTGTGTCAAGTTAAAATTTTAAGTTTGTTTATTTGTAATTATTGTAAGTTAATAATTAATAGGTGCTGAAAAACAATTAATTAAAATGGGTTACAATAGTGAGAAGAATATAATTTATAATAAAAATAATATAAATGAACGGAAACCAATATACGCAAAAAAGCTAAACGTGATTTCTAAAATACACTACATATATACACAAATAACAGGCAAACAAAAAAGTAAAATAAATGTAACTTAATTACGGTCGCCAATAAAACAGGTTATTTCGGTTGACATTTGCTATGAGTTTAACCATTAACTTGATATAAATTTCCAAAGCAGATTAAAGTACGCCATAACAAACGAACCAATCACATAACACTACGAGCACTACTATTACTATTATATTACACTACGACTACTACTTCAACACTACGAGCTCTCCAAGATACTTAAGTTCTAAGTATTGTTCATGAATTGGACGTCTTGAATCAAGGAAGCATATTATGGAAGCTTATCTAAATGTCGTACTTCGCACGGCGTTGTTTCATTACTTATACCCAGTACGCTTCTTGATTACGGGTGTAAGACATGTTTATTAATATGTTTGTAGAAGTTTAAAGGTAAAAGAGCATATTACAAGTAAAATAATGAAGTGAGCCGTAAGTTAGAAATGGTTATTTTAACAATTTTTAAGAAAACAGTATAAAGAAAGCAACACAAATTTCGTCATAACAATCATAACTCTCCTAAGGTTTTCATGACATAGACCTTCATGAAATACTAAAATGTTGTCTAAGAAAGATTTTTTGACGATTGTCTGAAAAGTGAGTTTTTTTTATTGTCATCTAGAAACTTTTATTTTAGTATTTAGCAAACACGAATAAAACAGACTTAAGCTATTGCTTGGTTTGTGTTGGGTCTATAGCCACTATAAGTGGATTATTTCATTTGTTTTAGTAAACGTTTATTACGACTCTGAATGTTTTTGATAAAATAGTTGAATTTTCAGTAACATTCTCAAAAATATATACAGGTGTAATTTTATTTTTCTAAAATTTCAAACGTTTATTTTTGGCTAGGTTTTTAAGTATTAGCTTTCAGGAAAAACTTTATAGAACAAAACATTCTTCTTCTATTTATTGACGTCCATTAACTTAGTTTAACAATTCCCACCCCTCTAGAAATGCTGGCATCAACCTTATAAGTAACAGCAACCAACGACATAAGATCAACTTTATAGTATAATCTCAACAAAACCTAAATCTTTAATAAAAAAAATTTTTTTGGTTGTTTGCCAAAATTATGCATTATAGCTGAGTTGCATCTCAATGTACTGGACTAAATAAGACTACCAGAATAAGATAAAAAAAACAAACCATTTTTTTGGGTTTTAAACTTCAAAAAGGAATTTTCCATTTGAAATATTATGATGTGTGTTTAAATGCGGTTATAGACAAATTTTAAATAAAATTTTTGGTTTTTTTGTTTATATGATTAATATGGGTTTTTGTATAAATTTATATATTAATACGTGATGCCAAAACATTGGACCCCTTTTTACAAAAATTGCACAGACGCAGGAGCATAAAATTTGGCACACTGATAGTTTATGTATAGGAGAAGTGCAGAATGCTAATATTTTTAATTATAAAGCTTATCAAGTAGATTAAATCAATAAATAAAACATTACCCACACTATTAACAAACGCTTGTACTTTTCCACTATATTTATTTAACACTTTATGCTACGCTATAGCCGAGTGACAAGTGAAACCGGTTGGCTACAGCGTACCATAATTTTTATAGTGGAAAAGTACAAGAATTTACTTCAAAAAGTGTTTATTATTACTATTAAATAGCAGATTCCATCTTACTAATAACACGACGTAGAAAATCCTAGAACATTTCACATTTAAATATATTTCGAGTGCTTTCGTTTAAATATATTTAGTAATTTACATATTGACCACGACGAAAGGTCACCGGTGGTATATTATAATGTTGATAGCAATATAATAAATGTGGTATTTGGTAATAGTGGCTGATAGGTAGTGGTCGCTATTGTCGTAATGCGGTTTAATTACTTAGTTCACTTAGTAAACTTATTTTACCATGTTTGTCCGGGTCTACTGTGTAGACTAGATCATTTGCTTTCATGTTTGACAAGTCGTTAGAGTCGTGCATAGCCTAAATAGGTAATTGTCAAGAATACCTTCTTTGGTAGAACGCTGCATCAACTTGA
>NJDD01002707.1:31381-41841 GCA_002245505.1 Calephelis nemesis
CAGGCTTCTCTACAGAACAGACCATCTGCCTTACTGCCAGGCAGCTCGTAAGAGGCGAGCATAGGCTCACCGTCACTAACACCGTGACTTCCTACTAGGTGATAGAGCTTCGCAGCGACTCGCCCTTATTGGTACCACCGCCTTATCTATTCCTACCGCCATAACGTCATGACGCGTTCCGGTTCGAAGGGTAAGGTAGCCGGTAAACTTACTTTTGCTGCTTGTTTCCCTTCCATACTCATAAAAAAATCCCAACCTATCAACCTTTTTTGTGAATAGTTGCATATTAAATAGATGATATTTACTTTAGGTTGACGCGCAATATTAAACAACCACATCATCTCTCGATATTTAGCTTTTTTAATATTATTTGAAGTTGTCCTGCAAACTCTCGAACTCGACCGAAGCAGTGATTAATGTGTATTTCTGTGTTTGGTTTAATGAATTGTTTATTGATAATAGGAATATATTCCATATTGTGCACTCCGCTTTATTGGTTTTAGACAGTTGTGAACATTGGTTTGAATCCTTCTGGACCGTAGATTTAATCCAAATTTAATAACTATCGGAAGATTTACAAAGTTATGATGAATACGCAATATTTGTTGGAAGGCGTGTTTACAACCGTCGATTGGCATTTAAAGAGTACTTGAATATAACAACATGTTCAAATTCTAAAATGAAATGGTCAAATAAAGTGAAGAAATGGAAAATTTAACATTTTCTGTGATTCCATTCTTAAAACATATATTTTAACTACTATTATATCTAAAAACATTAAATGTTTGTTTTATGTATGTAGTTGTTGTATGGTTTGTGTGTTTTTAGTAATTATACTAGCTATTTTAATAAAATCTGTCCCTTATAATATATGTACCCTAAACGATTGTGCCCTAAATTATTGTGTTTATGGTCTTAGTACGGAACGTACGGTTACATAATAGACCGGTCAATTTAGACATTAACTTTTGCGAAAATTCCCAGAAATCTAAAAATCTGCATAGATGTTAGGGACACCATTGTAATGAAATTGTGAGTCCCCATCGATTCCATATCTGTAATTTTTTTAAGGTTACAAAAATGGGTTGGGAAATAATAACAAAACTAAAATAAACTAACACATTTTATCATAAAACTAACCGTTTTGTTAAGAAATTCAAAAAACTCATTTTTGCAACCTTTGACCTTAAATAAAAAAAAATTGCAGACATGGGATCGATGGGGACTTTTCTTAAAATCATAATAATGGTGTCCCTAACGTCCATGTCAATTTTGAGCTTTCTGGGAATTAATGAAAGGTTACCTCTGTTTTTTGGCTTAATTGAACGGGCCATGAATACAAATCAACCCCACCAAAAACGTTCTGTAAAAAAATTGCCAAATCTCGATATAAAAAGTAATAAAGTCGTGCCAAGTCTAAGGTTCCTTACTGCGACTTTTTTCTTATTATAGTTAATGTTATATGACTAGCCGTTGAACAATCTTTATACTTTAGTGGGTATAAGTCAAGCAGCTCCATCAAGACTTGGCTTATTTTTGAAACAATGTTTTAGTGGGATCGTCACTTCTTTTTTAAGTCCCGGTAGAAAATATCGAGTGCCAAACATATTACCCAATTTTTTTAAGTATGGTCTGAAAAAATTGGCTACACCACACAACTTCTTAGAGATAGAATAGTTTATTAACAAATAAAAAAAATAAGTTACATACATACACATATATCTTCACGCCAAGTTCTTTATGGATTAGCCAGAGAATATCGAGTGACAGACCTTACGATCCTGAAAAACATGTCTAGCTTCCTTTACCTTCATTACCCTTTTCATACAAACACGCCGGTTTCGGAGAATCTTGACACTACCCTCGGAAAATACCTTCGGAGGAATATCACCCTTGATCTCCCCGGGTAAATACATCCATCCACATTCGCAATCAATCTTTTATCTGTCATTCTTTCCACATGACCGAACCCGAACCGAACCGAATATAATTAAAAAATATGTTTTTAATTATGCATAATAAAGAATTTACTCATTAATTTATTTTAAAAAGTCTGCTTTCCATATTTTTATGCGATACTCCTAAAAGTCATTTAATTTTTTGTTCATTATAACTGTCTTCATAGTCTTCTCTTCTTTCAGGTTGTACTATTCAGTTTTCTCATCATATGTGCTCTCATCGTCCAAATCCATTCAAGTAAATATGTTACGCACGTAGACAAACGTCATGAATTTGCAGCGGATGTCTACGGAAACGGACAACATGGTTCATGTGGTGGACAAAGTTATGCTTCAAGAGAATCCGATGATAGTTAAATTCGTAAAATTAAATAGATTTAATTTTTATTTGTTTTCTTTTTACAAATCGCAAAGTTTATAAGTTTGAAATAAATAAGATGTTAAATTATAGCTTACTCGTTACGTCTTATTCGATTTTATCAAATTCGTCATTATCTTTTTTACTATCTTATTTATATTAACTAATTAGTTAATATTAATAAGGTATCAAATTAGTTATTTATTAAATAATTCTTTATCCATTACCTTTTCCTGTTCTGCTGTAAATTTTGCTGTAATAGTTAGATTAGATATATTTTGCAAACACCATGTAAAAAAATGTAATAAAACCGAGATCTTTCTTGTCCACCGTCTAATTATTCCCATTATAGATTACGCTGACGTCTGCTTCGTTGACCCCATCGAAGAGCTGTCAATAAATTGGAGTTTTCAAAATCTGTGCATAAGGTTAATCTTTGGCTTGCGAAAGTTGGATCAAGTTTTTAAATTCAGAGCCCAGCTATCTTGGCTACCTATTCACCAACGTAGGAATTTACATACACTCTGTTTGCTGTATAAAATTCGCTTCGACCCTTTGTGTCCCAAATGTGGGAGACATTTTTACTAAGTGAGGCCACGAACTTCTGGATCACCATCATATTATATTAATATACTACTATAGTCATAACTTCCAAAATATGGTAACAGCTAAGAAATATTTCACTTGCAGGAGTGACAACGGCAACGCTTATCATAAATGTGACCACCGTAACTACTTCATCATCACCATCATCATCATCATCACGTTCATGACCTTCCGACATACACATATTTTTATGTAAGAGGTCAGCAAACAAAGTTTTGAAACAGTTTGGTTTACTCCTGCTTTAGATGATGAGAAGCGAGATTCAACTAGTGGTAAACAGTGGTAGTGGTAGGTACAAACTTAAAAAAGGCAGCCCAAGGAACAAGAAGTTACTCTGCAAAGGAATCTTACTACTTAGTTTATACACCTCAGACCAATAAATAAGAATATACGGGGCCTTAATATACAATTGCGAACGAAAAAGTGAAGAAACTAAAAACTGAAACGAAAAAACTTTGCGCTACGTGTCATATCGTCAAATACAACCTCAATAGGAATGGCAGATTAGACCACCTAGGCGGTACCTTAATTTGTTACCTGGGCGGTACTTAATTTATTACAAAAGGTGTCTAAAGATAGCCCCCTTTAGATCCTCCGCAGCTGGAGAACCTATAGGTGTCAGTATGTCAGGTGGACATGACTGGACACAGGTCCGTCATACTAGCATCAGTCTACTACAGTTGTAACAAGCCCCTGTTGGAGAGGAACCTTCTTCAACATGGGCGAATCAGTTTTAATAGCAGGCGACCTAAACAGTAAGAATGTACTTTGGTGATGCCAGCGCAATAACAGTAACGGCTTCGTACTGAACATGCTTACGGATAGGTTAGACCTTAGCCTAGTAGCTCCCTCTGAGCCTACCAGATATGCTTTGGTTGATGAGGATCATAGCATCCATCACAATTCCAGTACAATAGACTTAACACTGCTACGTGGCGTATCCCTACAGGTACACTCCATAGAAGTGCTACACGAACTAACAGACCCGTAGTATTCACACTTGGACCCGATGGTAACCAAAACCAAATAGGTTCTAGACATGCAAAAACTTGATATAAAAATCCAATCCCTACAACCGAGTTCCTTGAACAAATTCTTAACTTAATAAACACAGATGAGGAAGCAAAGTTCGCCACGAGTCTACTGACTAGATACGTCCAGACCGTACCAAATTCATCCTATAATACAGTCCCCGACATAAATAAAGGAAGGTTAGCTCTCCCAGACGACATTTCCAATTATTTCCAATTAGGCGCCTAATTAGGCGTAAAAATGCCACAAAATGTAACACGTTACTCCACGTTAGATTCCCGTCCGATGAATACCTGCTTTTGTTACGTGCACTACAGAGACAAGTAAGGAGGCGCGTAGCCGAACACACGAACGGACGCTGGGATAATTTTCTTGGTGGCCTTGTGGTCACTAGCGAGAACTCTAAAAAGCAAATATCAAATCCAAAAGCAGATATCCCTCCGCTACTCAGACCAAATTTACCTCCCGCGTTTGACTATGCTGACAAAGCCGAATGTCTAGCCGACAATGTAGTCACAGTGTACTCTACTGGCCGATCCGGAACATAGCCGCGTCACAGATATCTTGGGAGCGCGCAGAGCATCCGAACCTCCCCACGGCGATCCGTTACCTCCCACTGACCACGAAATCTCGGGGCTGGACGGTATAAAGTTATAAATACTTTCCACCCGCACTAATATACCTACCTAATATACTAGTAAACATTTTCAATGTATTACTAGCAGGCTGTACCTTTCCCGGCTAGTGGAAATAAGCATAGGAATTCACAAACCGTGTAAAACCCGTAACGTGGCGAGTAGTTATCAACCGATCAGTTTTATTAGGTCCATCGGCATAATATACAAGCGTCTTAGCCTAGCCCGCCTTAAGACGATGGTGGCCGAGAAACATTTGTTAATATATGAGCAATTTGGTTTCTGGGCATACCATTCATGTAAATATCAAGTGTACCGTCTCACAGAGCATATATTAGATGACCTTAATAGACGTCTTCCCGGGACCCGGGACATGGGAGCATTATTCCTCGACGTAGCCAAGACGTTCGATAAGGTCTGGTGCAACGACCTTATCTATCAGCTCTACGAAATGGGCACGCCAGACAGACTGGTACTTATCATACGAGACTACGTCTTGTCGATTCGCAAATTCAGATATCGAGTAGAAGGTACTCTCTGTAGCAGGCCACTAGAGGCGGGAGTGCTCGGTGCTCTTACCTTTGCTATCCAGCCTGTACACGAATGACGTACCCCGACCACCGCGCGTCTACGTAGCCCTTTTCGCGAACGACGCGACTCACCGCAGTGGAAAATTTTTAGGCTAAATCTTCCGTGGCCACTCTCCGGGGCGACTGGTTCAGGAAGTGGCAAATAGAAGTAAACCCCGATAAAAGTGCAGCGGTGATCTTTAATCGGAGTGTCAGACCCAGCGAAGAGATACCTAGGGATCATTCTAGACAGATATATATCATTCAAACCGCACATAATATTACGTGTCACAAATAGAGCTAAGTTCGTACTTAGCCGTCTCTACTACTTAATCAATAGAAATAGTAAAATGTCACTTCGTAACAAAGTGACACTTTACAAAACGTGTGTTAAGCCAATCTTAGTTTACGCAAGTGTAGCCTTCGAACATACCTAATCGATCCACTTTAAAACTGAGTACTGCAACCGGTAGCCCATGGTACGTAAGAAACGAAGACCTACATCGCTACTTAGAGTTACCACAATTGCGCAGCATTTCAAAGAGCTATCGGAACGTTACTTTGAAATAACGGCTGCCCACCCGAACCCGGTGCTAGCACCCGCGTGTAACTACACACCGGTCGTCACACCCCGTCACGTCGTATCGGATCCTCCACATCCAATAACTGCGGCAAATGCAAGCCTCCAAACCAAACACAAACTCACAAGACACTACACTACACCGTCGCCGCCGGTCTCGGCGACGTAGATCTCTCTTGCGCCCGGCACCTAGAGCCCGGCGCCGAACGACGAGCAACTACTCCTCCGTCAAGTCCACCCAGTAACCAGAACGCAGCATCAATTCGAGGTACGGTTTTCAGGAAGACAGCCTTGGCTGCTGACGTTGTAGGGAACAGTCCAACCCATCTAAATAATGATGTGTCGAACTGAGCACTCTGCTGGGCTCGCAATACCCGGTGAAGTTGTAAAAACCGCCAAATTGGCAACACATTAGTCATTATAACTGTTACCGGTGTTACCGGTGATGACATATAAAACCGAGACTTGGCCATTAAATGTGGGCCTCTTAAATAAGCTCAGAGTCGCTCAGCGTGCTATGGAGAGAGCTATACTCAGTGTTTCTCTGCGAGATATGATCTGTAATTCGGTGATCCGCAAGAGAACGAGAGTAACCGAAATAGTCCGCAGAGTCAGCCAGCTGAAGTGGCAATGGGTAGGCCACATGGCTCGCAGAACCGACAACCGCTGAGGAAGAAATGTTTTCGAGTGGCGGAGGACGTAGTGTTGGGCGACTTTTTCTTTCACAACTTTCGCAACTGTCTGACCTCGTCCCATTGCAACTTTCTGACCTTGTCCTGATCCACATCCATGCCATAAAAGTTGATAAAACAGTAGGTCAACATTAAGTTTATTGTGAGATAAACATTAAAACTATCAATAAAAAGTCCTAAATTCGTAGCAATTATTCTAAATACTCCATCTAGTACCTTGAATATCCGTTAATTACTTGATATCTTTAATGAACATAATCTCGAAGGTATATATATGTTGGGAAATTCTTAAGAAAGTACACTGTGCAAGACTCCTCTTCAAGATCTATCAATCCCATCACCTCAAGTAAAATGGCCAACACTAAGGTAAGACTTAATAATTTTTTAACAGCTATTTAATACAAAATAGGGTCATCAATTAAACAGTTCGCATCTATTACAATTTAAGCGCAATCGCCTCTGTGGTGTAGAGAGTCTGGCTTCGAATTTGACTTCGAACTTGTGTTCGAATTGGGTTCGAACACCGGGTCGGGGTTAAATAAATATAAAAAGGTCTATTTTTCTAATAAAAATAATATTGCCTGGGTTGGATTGGGACTCAGTGAGACTCAGTGTCTTTGGCTAGTCGTAGGTGCCTTGGTTGTGCTTTTGCCTACTTCTGCGAAGATATGGGCGTCGAGATACGAGTACTTAAACTTTTAAATTTTTTGCATATCTGTAGGACCATCTTGAATTTGAGTACATGACTAACATCACTAACCAGGCAGGCATCCAATCCCTGGCAACGTTATTTTTATTGGAAAATTGGTGATACACATTTTCTATTTATTTTTGTTGCCCGACCCGGGTTTCGAATCCTTGACCTCAGGAAGTCAAGTCTGACGCCGGACCGCTATGCCGCAGTGCATGGCCAATTGCACGTAACCAGTTTAACTATTTAAATCTGAGTTAGCTTTTAACCAGGATTAAATCTCTTTATATTTAACAGTATAACTCAGTATTAAGTTTAACCCAGGAACGTACAAGTTACCGTCACTAGCACCGTGACACATGACTTGATGGTAGAGTTTTGCAGCGACTCACCTTACTTTTTGCTCAAGGCCTAACATCCCGGCCTCGGGTTGGCAACGCACCATTACCACCTTTGGTGTCTGCCTAGAGACGGGAATTTCTTACCATCAGGAAATCCGTCTGCTTGTTTGCCTTACAATATCATAAAAAAAGTGGCCCAAAATCAATAAAATATTTGGTCTTCTGTATTAAAAGCTCTTTTTTGTAAGACATTCCACGCATGCTCATACGGATTTCGGATCACGTGATAGTGCTGGTCACTCCAGAACTGCTACATATTTCTGCCACAACCTAGTTGTTATCTCTCTTGCTGAATATGAGTGGACATTTTTCGGCATACGTCGATAATTTTGCTTATTTGTAGTCGATATGGCAAGATCACATGTCCAATCACTAGAGTTTGATATCAGTGAAATATGTACACATACCTACGTACATATCTTGATGCCTTACCCTACCCTTACGGGATTTATGAAACGCTGACGATAAAATATGTGAATAAATACAGGGTATATTTGACATCGTAACGAAAATTTCTGTGGTAGTTTAGATAAGACTTTAAATATACTTTTAAATTTTTTTGTTGGAAATAATTGGTCAAATATTTAGCAGTTTTTCTGCCCGACATGTATAGCGAACAAAGTACATGCATTAAGCCGCGCGTTGCGATATGTAAGTGCCGAACTAATACGCTGATTTATTATATTGCTGTTTTAAGTAAAAATGTGTTATTTATTAGGTATTAAATAAAACTCGAGTTGTGTTAGATACTGTTAACGAAATGATAATAAAAAAAATAAAAAACAACTATTTCAAAAGGTCATGAAATTTTCGACACAAAATTTCAACTACATAATATGCATGTCTATCATGTACAGAATCCGTGGTTGCATTTTTCGTTACGCTGTTATTTACACGGTGTATAGCATACTTTATGTGAATTGTGAATACAGCTAGACAGGTCTGTAAAAATCGTAACATTTGACAATCGATATTCCTTGCCTACTCCACATAGGGCTTGGCGTGATGATCCATTAGTGGTAGAGTACCGTGCAACTTCTCCGCGTAGAGATCCTTTTCCTGACGCTAAACTTACTCTTTCATGTTCCAGTCCGGAGGGTAAGGTAAACAATCGACTTGCATATTATGTACTAGGACAATCAATCATCCCGGACGTAAAATACCTACGCACCTGTAACCTCTATGGTGTCTACAGGCAACAGTCGTATCTAACTCAAGAGACTCGTGTGCTTGTTCGCTGACCGATCACATAAGAAAAAATTGTGTTAGGTACAAACAATAAATTTCCAATCCGAATGCTCAAAACCTGTATCTAACATTTGCAAGGTTTTCCTACATTGCAAGGCTACAATAAATTAATCATAGTCAATCGTGGGTGTTCTGGTTGCACCTTTGCCTTTCTTTTCGGATTATAAACGTGAAGGTTCTTACTTATCAAACGCAAATTAATGTCTAGAAGTATTTGAAAGATTCAAGAATAGCAGTAGGTTTTAAATTGTTTAATTTATATTTGACCTCATCTTTACATTGTCTTTCAGGTTGTGCTGTTTAGTTTAGTTATCATCTGCGCTCTTATCGTCAAAACTCATGAAACCAAAATAACAATGGAATTAAGCCCATGGCACACTGCATCTTGGGATGTCTTGCTTAGCTCCAAATGCAATACATGTAAAGAAGAATCGCCTGGTGATTCGGGCAGTAACCCAGACAAAAATTCTTCCGAAGAATGTCCCTGTGGTTCTTGTGAAGATTCGGATTGTTCCTGTGAATCGGACTGTGATTCTTGTGAGGATTCTTGTGATTGCTCCTGTGAATCGGACTGTGATTCCTGCGAAGATTCGTGTGAATGTTCCTGTGAATCGGATTGTGATTCCTGCGAAGACTGTGATTGTTCCTGTGAATCAGACTGTGATTCCTGCGAAGATTCGTGTGATTGCTCCTGTGAATCGGATTGTGATTCTTGCGAAGATTGTGATTGTTCCTGTGAATCAGACTGTGATTCCTGCGAAGATTCGTGTGATTGTTCCTGTGAATCAGACTGTGATTCCTGTGAAGATTCCTGTGATTGTTCATGTGAATCGGGCTGTGATTCTTGTGAGGATTCGTGTGATTGTTCCTGTGAATCGGACTGAGATTCCTGCTAGGATTCGTACCGTGAAGCTTCGTGAGAGATGCGCCTGAGCCTAGCAATGACGCATATTGTTTAAATAAATATAATAAATTAACATTAGAATAAACAAGTTATACTTTCCAACACATTTTTATTACTTTCGTAACACGTATAAAGTCATGTGTAAGAATGCATCATTTTTTTAATCATCAGCCGTTGCTAATTTCCGCATTGATATTCCAGAAATCTGACCCATGAAACAACTGTCACAAGCCGCCAATATGTATTGTCATTGTAAAGGCTCATATGATACTAAATTTGGTACGTTGAGATAGTCTAAGCTATAACTATTAAATTAAAACTACCTGGGTAGTAGTAGTAGTCGTTAAAGCTACTTACTTGCGTAGAGATCCACCGCCTTACCTATTCCTGATGCCTTAATGCTAATATCGTATCTGTCTATAGCACTGACGTTAAAGTAAACTATACCACCTAGCCAGATGTCACGACTCACGGTGCTAGTGACCGTAAGTCGATGCTCGCCTATTAAGAGATGCCTGGCAAGAAAGCAGATGGTCTATTGCGCAAAATTTTCCAACGACGGGTAAACTTGATGCAATTTACACAGAACAAAGTTAATTAAGGACTTTAACTACCGAAAATCAGTGATGCTCCTTACGTCTACCACCAACTACGTCTCAGCAGACATACATCGTAGCAAGGCTCACTACATTTAGCATTCCAGAACAAACACAATTTGTATAGGAGGCCAGTTTACATACCGGCGTACGGACAGCGACGCACCTATAACTTCCACGGTGTTTATAG
>NJDD01002707.1:53076-68513 GCA_002245505.1 Calephelis nemesis
TTAAAAAAAGGTACCAACAAAGTAAAAGTAAGTACATCTACGTATGTTTGCGTGAGAACTGACAACTGTATTCACAATATTTCTTTATTTCTATGGATAGCGTCATTTTGTCTACAAATGTAAAATAAGGCAAAAGATAAAATTTTTGAAAAGATTTTTATCTTTTTACGCCGAAGAAGTATAACTTCTAGCGCGTGTACATAAGTACACACACAATTTTTTTAAGAGAGTTTATTTCCGTATAAAAGTGATGAGCCTGAACATAGCGGACGATATAGTTCTCTACGGTCTCCCAATCCGAAACAAATTTATAGCGAGGAATGCTTTTACAGAATTTTAAAATAAATATTAGACATTTAATTAATTTAGTGTAACTTGAAGTGCCTTCAATTAATTTCCGTATCGAACAGTAATCCACCGGAGGTGCGGTTAAAACGTTAAGAGTCACATTTTTTATTTCCAAATCTTTCTGACTTTTGTAATTGTGTAATTTTTCTAACGTGGCTATCAGCCAACTGTTAGTGGGATACCTCATCCAATTCGGTGCCTGAAACCATATATTATTATTGTCCACAAACACGCATGGTATAGTGGGACGAGAACTCAAATCAGCTGGATTTCGTTTTCCAGTGATATGATACCAATACGGAGCGGGTAAATTAGCGTTAATTTCTGAAATTCGGTTTGCGACAAAAGTTTGATATTTATGAGCGGGCGAATGTATCCACGTAAGCGCGATCGTGGAGTCGGTAAAAGCGTATATTTGTTCTATTTGACACCTCATTTTTAAATTTTCCTTTACAGCGTATAATATTTGTGCTAATAAAAGCGTGGCACAGAGTTCTAGCCTGGCTAGAGTGATTTTCTTTAAAGGTGCGAGTATAGATTTCGAGGTGAGTAAATAAACTGAGTTAGCATTTAACGTAGCCTACTCTAACGTATACAACCCCGGCGTAACATTTTTCACTAGCGTCTGTAAATCCTATTAATGAGATGGGACTATCATTGGTTATACCCACATGTCGAGGAATTCTACATTTTCTAAAATATGTAATTCGTCCATAAATAATTTCCATTTATTTAAGATCACTGAGGCATTAATAATTTCATGTAAGCGGTAACTGGTCCTATTATTCCTAAAGGATCAAATAAACGAACTGCGTTTGATAAAATGATGCGTTTTGTAAAGGAATGTGACATGATTTTCACTTTAAATATAAAAACATCCTCGGAAGGTAACCACCTTCAGCTTATTATTTTTTGGTCCGCGTTATTCGATATATCGTAATTTATGTACTGCGGATTTTTGTGTGACTGTGGTAATTTATTCATGAATTCAGTGTTATTAGAAACACATTTGTGTAAATTAAAGCCTGCAGAGGTGAACAGATTTATCATTTTTTATAGGTGTCCAGGGCTTTCGAACAGTCTTCAATCGAAGTAACAAAATCGTCCATGTAAAAATGATTATAAATTTCATAAAAAGCGTTAGGATATGCGTTTTTATTATTGTCAGCTAGTTGACGTAATACTCGCATGGCAAGATAATATGGCGAGCTGGTTAAGCCAAAAGCGACTCGATTGAATTCGTACGAGTATACATATATCAATTGGATTGTTAGCGTTAAATCGGTTAAGAATCCTTTGAAATTGCCGATGTTCCGGAATCAAATTTACTTGAAAATACATTTTTTTCTATATCAGCGGTAATAGCAACAGAGAATAACTGAAAGTTAAGCAATAAGTCGAAAATGTTAGCCTGTAAATTAGGTCCCGAGTGAAGAATGTCATTAAGAGATTTTCCAGAAGACGTTTTGCAACTGGCGTCTAGGTCAATTCTCGTTTTAGAAGATTGCTTGTCTAGCCTATAAACAGCTCTGTGAGGAATATAATAACAGGTTTTACCATATCTGCGAGGATCACCAACTTTTGAAAGATATATTTTATTAATATTATAGTCCTGTAGCGTAGCGTTATAATTATCGCGAAGGATTGCGTCGACGTCAAGTTTTTTCTCTAAAAAAATTAAACGTCGTTTAGCTATTAAATAGGAATCTTAGTAGGGCTGTGCTTAAATGGTAAACTCACTGTATAACGACCAGAGTTATCACGAGAAATGGTGCGATTGAATAGTAGTTCACAGTTTTCATCATCCAAGCTCATATATTTTTTATTAGGAACACTTTCAATTTCAACACCCAAAACTAAATTATCTAATGAAGTAAGAAAAGAAAGAAAAGAAAATATATTTATTTGCGGAATATGTGTGTTAAGGTTGTTACAAAATTATTTAAGCTTTCCAACATATTCTACCACATTGTGGTGTGCAAATATTGAAATATTTTTAAAAACTGATACAAATAACAAAATTTATCAATTTTTATTCCTAGGAAGTTGGTAAAATCTACATTCTCTATAGTAGTATTGTTTAAAAAAACATTTAATTTTTTAGTCTCTCTAGTGTGCTTGAAATTCAACTAATTTTTTCTTCGTAAGATTTATTTTAAGATTATTTTCTTTCAACCATTCTGTTACCTTATTTAAAGTTTTACTTGTTTCTTCTAATAAATCCTCTTTATTTTTGCACTCGATAAGGAGGGTAGTATCATCAGCAAATAAGATGGATTCATGATTGATAGCATCAGGTAAATCATTTATGTAAATTAAAAAAAGTAATGGCCCTAAAACACTACCCTGTGGTACTCCACAGTCATTAAAAAGGTAATTGGAATTATAGACTTTCCTGTGGTTTCCACTTATTTTACTGATCTGAACACATTGTTTTCTATTCTCTAAATAACTTTTAAACCATTCTAATGATTTACCTCTAATACCATACCTCTCAAGTTTTGCTAATAAAATTTTATGTGATACAAAATAAAAAGCTTTACTCATATCTAAGAATACAGCAAGTGGAAACTTTTTACTATTTAGGCATTCAGTTATTTTTTTTAACTAAGTCAAAACATGCGTAAACTGTAGACCTACCTTTTCTAAATCCATACTGATTATTTTTTAATAAGTTAAAACGAAGTAAATTACTGTATAGGTTATCATACATTATTTTTTCAAAAACCTTAGAACTGGAACTAAAGTTATGGGTCTATAATTGTTCAAATCACACATATCGCCTTTTATAAATAATGGCTTGACAATAGACTTTTTTAAACGATCAGGATATTTTCCTTCGAAAAATTTCGAAAAATGATAAATTAATTATGTGACAAAGAGAGGCTTTGATATCACACTAGCAACATTCTTTAATATTATTGTGCTAATATTGTCATAGCCAGTTAAAGTAAGTGAAGTATAATCGGTTATGCCTTTGAAAGTTCTATCGTTACCAATTTCCGTGTTTGAATGCTTATTTAAATTATATTTAGTAATACAATCGGTCCTACCCATAATTAAATATCCCAACGTACTTTGGATAGCGACGACAGAGGAACCCGGAATAGGTACCGTTCCACTGCCTAGTAACAATGGAAATATATCACTTCCTAATAGGCAATCGACCTCAGACGGGTTATAAAAATATTCGTCGGCCAAAGGTAAGGTTGTAACTTAGACGTATCTATCGAGGCAACAAGTAATTCTTCTGTAATATTATCAATTACTTTAGCGGTAATATTATACGAACAGCGCGCGTCTATGCGTGAGTGAATTTTAAACGTAACGATACCTATAGATAAGCTTGTAGCTTGTCCAATACCTTTTATTTTAGAGGGCGCGATTTTATATTTTAATCCCAAGCGCTGACAACATTTTTTTGTTATAAAACTACTCATAGATCCACTATCAATAAATGCACGAATTGTAATAGGTTTGTTTTTAATAATATAGACATTTACAAGCGCGGTTGGTAAAAGACCAATGCTATTCCTATAGTAACCTGAAAACATGTTCGTAGCGGATAATTCAAAATATTCAATATCTCGCTGCGCTGTAGCCTGTGTAGCACTTCCGTCATTTATCTGCGTAGCAGGCGTCGATGTAGATGATTCATCACTCGTTATCTGCGTGTTAAACTTTATCTAAGAGGAAATGCATTTGTCTAAGGTATTCCCTCGTGTGAAAGGTTATCCTGTTTATCAATTGCTAATAAATCATGAGCAACGCCCTGTTGTTCATTATTGTCAATAATGAACCATAATGAAACTTTAGGAGACTTCAGGTAAAGTTTTCAACTCGTAACCTTCGATTTCAATGAAATTGAAAATCATAGTCAACACCATCAAGTATTGTTCAGTAAAGTTTTTTCGAGCGTAATTAGGTACTTTTTTGAAAGAGATATCGCCGTTTTTTAATGCAATTGTTCATGAAGTTGTAGTAAAGAAACAGCTCACTGGTGACTCGTCAACTATAAACACGTTTCAATACAGTGATTCAGTCAATACAGTGATTGAAAAACAAAGTAATTAAATTATGCTCATATGATTGATTACTTTTCTTGTTTGTATGATGAAACTTACATCTCTTGGAACTATTGGGGTTTATTTGTTCAATTAAATTATGAGTCCAATAGCTATCGTTTTATATAATTGAATCAAATGTATGAAACAATCAATTGTTTTCAAGATTTTTCTAATCCAGATTATGTCTGAAAAACAAAAGATTAAAGTTTATTCAACAATTTATTGAAAATCTTGGTATACATTTCTTCAAATTCTTGAAACATATTCATAGCTGTCTATTACTTGTAATATGAGATTCATCACATAATTTAGCAGAGGGATAATAACTAAATGATACTGATAACAATTTAATTAGTAAGTAAGTATGAAACGGAAACCAAACAAACAACATTAGTCGAACAGATTATTTGAATGACGTAATTTATTCCACTAGCGCGTTCTATTTCGAGGAACGCCAACCAGCCAAACAGATATAAGGGAAAGCATCCCAGCCACGGGATTATCGCTTGGTATTTTTCGGTTTTGTATGGAAACGCAGCGTTACTTTTTAGTTTTGACTTTCAACACTAGATGACATTAAAATGAAAATTTATTTTTATATTTTTTTAAGTTAATTTTCCCCTTTCTGGGGCCGGATAAGACCTTTGGGCCATGCTGCCACGTCTTCTATATTATTTCGTCATTAGTCACATGTCTTCCGTACTTATTATTCTTATATAGTTATTTGTCACTATTTACAAAATCACGTCAGGCTCTTGAGTAAAGCGGTGGTCACTTTACACAAGCTCACTTTGGGAGATTTGGCGGCAGCAACGAAATTCACGATACACTGATTTCTTCATGATTAATCATTGAACAAAATTAATCTAATTCCTACTTAAATTAACTAATTTCACTAAATATAAACACGAAATTCAATAATAATGAAAAAATACGACCATCTTCATTCACGATGGCGTCAAAACTTTATTTTTTTATCACTACTATGAGTGAATGTAAGTATCTGCCATTAGTCAAGATTAATTCATTTACATCAAGTTACTTCCTGATTTTACAAAATTCATCAGTCATCACATGAGTCATCATAAACGGTCATGTGGGGATTTAAAGTAAAGCGATACCATCAAAAGATCACTGCTGTGCGACATAAAATGGTGGCAACATGAGAAAACTACCTACACGAATCCTCCACTTGTGCACAAAAGTACCACCAAAATAATATTTTTTCTTAATTTAAAGCGGCGATTCAAAAAATGTGAAAAAACAGTGTTAAATTTTTTTTTCTATCCCACGAAAACTCAAACGAAAAACTAAATAAAATTACATACTTATAATACTATTATTATATTTGTACAAAATGATTCATTAAACCGTGTCAAAATAATTTTCCGTTTTCTATCCAAACGCGAAAAACAATTACTCATCTTTATTTTAAACGTGAAAAATTTAAGGGAAATTTAAATAAAATATGAAGTGTGGAATGGCATTAAAATGGACTCCTAAACGCATAGATTAATATATTACTAGCGGGCCTTAGCCTTCTGTATATCACTACTATTCGAAGAACTGTATACCAACGCGACGAACTACGAACGATGAGTGTGTGACGATCAGATTCCAGGTACCGAAAATGGGGTGAGTAGGGATGATTTCGAAGTTTACAATCTAAGAAATCTGTTTTTCGTCAATAAAATTGCAAGTATGTTTAGGTAAAATACATTCCGGTGCCGTATAGTTTATTCCAATAAGAGTTTTTAGCAAGTAGTTTTAAATTGAAATCAAAAAACCAAGAAAAGTTCGCAATCCCGATCCCCCCTTGTCTAGGGTCAATAAAATAGTGGGGGCAATTGGGAAATTTGCTAGGGTTGCAGTAGGGTTTTGGTTACAGTGTTTTTTTTAACTTTTGCATAAATAATGGTAATTGACGGAATTCTTTTGACTGATTTTTTATAACATTTTAAGGACTGGGATTTTTTTTAACTTTCTATAAAAAAACATATGCAGTTTTACGGATAAAAAACATAAGAACTTTATTTACTTTAACATAAAATAACACATAAAAGTAAATTAGAAACTTGACATTATATTATTAAGAATCATCATAACATTTAAAATTTTCCACCAAGCATATTTTTATATAAATGTGTTTGAACACAGATGTTAAGAGTACTTTCTGTGTTTTTGTTTTCTTTATCGTTACTTAAATCACCAACATTTGAGACATAGTCCTCGTCGTTTTGTTAGGGTTGCCTACATTTGCTTAGTCTTTTTGCCTTTACCTTTTCCTGTTGTGAGTTTTCCTGTTTATCATCATTTAGTTTTATAATATTTTTACATATCCTATCTCATGTTTCCCCGTTTCTTCCTCACTTACGCTCCTACCGGCGACCACTTCTAACTTTTTTTACTTTCGGTTTACTTCCATAATGCTATAGCGCAACTCTTTAAGATATTTGATAAAAGATTCATCAACAGCTTCTTCTTCAATTTCGAACTCTTGTTGAATGAAATACCTTTGGGTAATCTTGTTAAAATTTCATTGACATCTAGTGGAACAATATCTGTTTTTTTTAATCTAGCTTTAATATTGCTTTCTAAATTTATTTTGACTTTGTCAATCAACATCTTTATCATACATTTTGTAACTTTTCGCATCTGGCTTTGGTTGATATACCCTAGGCATTCTGTAAAAAATAAAAAAAGTTAATTTATCAGTTTAGTTTAGTTTCAAAAACTTAAATATATTATGAAAAAAAATTGTGAAACATTAATATAATAACTAGCTGTTACCCGCGGCTTCGCCCGCGTAGTCTGCTAATTTGATATTTAGCTCTCCAACACTGCTCGTTAAAATTTTAAGATGAAATGTAGCCTATATCGCTATATAAAGTTTCATCTATTTTTTTGTAAATATTAAAATCAATTCAGCAATTTTGTCGTCAAAACTGAACATACATTTTCTCTTTTCTAATTTCACCTCAGATAAATCGTAGGAATACGTTATTGTGTTTACAGTTTTATCTGCACTTCAGCAAATCCTGTGAAATAATATTAAATTAGTTATGGAAACCTCTAACAGATTTTTTTTCGAAATTTTAGAAATATACATATCGTCTCTGAGGTCTAACCGTCCGTCTTCGGAATTACTTCTTGAGATATTGGGTTCTATTTCCTGTTTTTATGTCTGTCTTTTTGTCCGGGCAACAAAAAAAAACAATAAAAAATGTGAAGTTTCAATTTTCTACTAAAAGTAACGTTGCCACTTGCCCGGGATTGGAAAACTCGGAAACTATTAGTTTAATTTACATGCTGTAGAGGGCTATATTGTTCTATATTAAATGTAAAATTTATTTAAGATACTTAATTAGATAAGGATTAATGCAGTATTGCTTTAAATAGCTTCGTAAAAAAGCCATTATTTTTCGTAAAAAGTAAAGGATAAAAATTGGTTATTGTAAGTTATCCCTAAGAGATAAACATATACCCTCGCGAGCTTTTTTGTAGACTCTTTTAAGGTAAACAATACTTTGTACATTATTTTGATCTATCTCGTAGAGTTTAGCCAGCGTTTGCAATGCAAGCGCAAAAAAATATGTTTATTTACGACTTTGCATTAGAAATCTTGAAATTATCAGTGGTCATCTAATATATGAAGCATGTTATTATACATATAAACCTTTCTCTTGAATCACTCTACCTATTTAAAAAACCGCATCAAAATCCGTTGTGTAGTTTTAAATATATAAGCATACATACATACAGACAGACGCGGAAAGCGACTTTGCTTTATACTATGTATAAATTGTGATAAAATTGTTAATTGACAACCCTTACCAGAACATCCCAGGTCACATTTTCCACTTTCCTACACACCCCGTTAATGCACCAATTCCCCCCCGATCTTATCCGTACTCACCTCATTTCAATCCCAATATACCCCAACAGGTACCCCAAGTCTCCCCAAAATCCGTTTTAATTTACAGTAATTTAAAAAGTACGTGACATACAATAATTATTAACGTAAGATAATTACTAACCTTTCGTTTTTTCTTAGCCTTTTGGATACGTGGATTTCTTTTACAACTGCAAAATCAACACAAAGTGAGCAAGTATTCCTATAAATTTAAATTTAAAAAGGCAACGAAATGTTTAACTCTAACGCTCCAACTTTGACAGCATTTATTTCTTTTATTATGTGCAATATACAATGTAATATTGTCAAAATAAACACTAAATTTAACCTTAACTCAAATTTTAGTTCAAGTTACACTCAGACACACCAGAGACAATGTTAAAAATTCTAATTTCCCGTCCCGGGTGCCCCCGCGATCCCTATTCACCCCATTTTACGGTAGTTCTTAATTTTTTAATGATTACAATATAATATATCAAATGTTTTTATAAAAATGTAATCTTGTCAAACATCGCACAAAAATAGCAAAATTGTTGTAGGTGAAAAATATAGTTATTAAATCTTACATATACATATATAAAATGTCTACAAAATCGTTAGCTAAATAGCGGTAATACGTAAGCGAAGAAAATGTAATCACTGAAACTACGTACACGTTTTCGTGTTCTTTTCTTAAAAATATGGTTTTTAACCATTTTTTACGACTTGAAATATTTTTTTATCGCACTACTTTAATGAAATGGTGTTTAATTTTGGTTAATTAAAATTTCCCAATTTTCTGATAGAACATTTGACGAGTTTTAAGATTTTAATCTTGCAACACTGATTTTACTTTGTCAATTGTCAGTCTCGGTGATTTTCCTGATTCCGAAGTTTGCTTTTGTTTGCTATTTGAGCTATTTTCAACGAAAATTTTGTGATTTCTACTTACGACCTGGCTACGTTTTATGGACTTACGTGACAATGTGTTAAATACATAACGAATCATTAATTACATCTCGATTATTCACAGGAATTTGTTTACAATTTACTTGACTACCTACATATTACTTGTTTCGAAAGGAATATGTTAATTGTATATTTTGATCAATAAATATGTAAGACTATTATGTGTTTCATTTACTTAAAATATGGAAGAAAGTAGCAACAATTCGAGACGCAGCAAATATAGGTAGGAGCTGCTATACGAGTACATAAATACATTTTATATTTATGCATATATACGTAGCAAGCAGCAGGTCCAGCGTTGCGCAGTAGATGGCAGTGATCAACCACATCAGCTGATGTCTCTAAGACCTATTATTCAATGTACTTTGTGATCGCAGCTTTGCTCGACAATCGGAAGCGGGTTCCTGTTTAAGTATATTATTATACTCTTTGGAAGCGGGCCTTAGCGCTGGCAACAAGTCTGAGCAAAAATTGATGTGGTGTTAACCTATTCCTGTAAAAAGAATTTGGATCCCACTATTTGAATGTGAGTACAACTTTTATATTATTATACATATAAATATTTTTTTCTTTCCATAAATAAATCAAGAATAAAGTTTTACAGTTACTAAAGAGTTTTTGTGGAAGTTTTGTTATCTGTTTTATATAGATATATATGTATGGTAGAGTTTCGCAGCGACTCACCCGGATTGGTACCACCGCCTTACCTATTCCTACCGAAATAACGTCATGACGTGTTACGGTTCGGAGGGTAAGGTAGCCGGTTAACTTACTTTTGCTAACAGCTTAGGCCTGACATCCCGGCCTCTGGTTGGCAACGCTTCATTACCACCTTTGATCTCTCTAGGCGGCGGGAATGGTAAGAATACCATCAGGAAATCCGTCTGCTTGTTTGCCTTCCAATGTTATTGAAAAAAAAATCAGAATGAAGTTGGGGCCGCTGAGGTGATAACCAATGAAGCGTTGACCTCCAATAAGGTCAATAATCCAAAGATGGTTCGCTCAATGCTGAAAAAGTGAATTTTCTCTATTTCAGATGACAGATAGTGCAAACAATCGTAAGAAATTCTGTGTGGTGCAGTTCATAGAATTACCTTTTAAAGGTATTGATGATTACGTGTGTGTACCGGAGGGCTGGCTAGTAATACAAAGAGAACAGGATCAGAAAGTGGTTGTCGCATACCCTATGAAAGAAGATCCCTTTGTTACAGGAGAACGCGTTATAAGAGAAGAAAAATGCAATGATGGTTGGAAGTTCTGGATGGCTGAACTAAAATATCAATCAGGTGCGTTTGATTCAATGAATTAGTTAGTTAGAATTTGTATTGTTAAAAAATTTTTAGATTTATAATACTTCAGAAATCGATAGCAAATAATTTATGGATAATTTTTTTTAGATAGTTTCAAAGATGCAAATTTTTGGATAGCTACGAGGAATGATTATAGGCCTTCCGTGCCGCAAAATTCTAGCCTAAATGGTAAGATTTTGATGATTAGTTTTTGATTTGTGGAATTTTTATTATTTTAATGAATATAAATAACCATCAATATTTTTATTTCCAGATGCTCCATCAGCGTCTACTTTGAATAACGAATTGCGCAGTAGCAAGCAAAAAACTACATCAAAATCCAATAAAGGTATACATAAAATGACTAAAAAGCCGTATCCAATTACTCAGAAGCCATCACTGAGAACTACACCTAAGAGACCGTCATCCGACGAATCAAAGCCACAGCTTGAGACAAAACGTTCTAAGCACTCATCAACGAAAACTGCTGAGCCAACTGGCGCTGGTTCTCAAAGTGCAAATGGAGAGCCTGGATGTTCAAGTACGTCGACATCAATTGAAGACGGACCCTCAGTCATCGATATTAATGAAGATCACTACGCCCAGCATAATCAGCAGTCCAGTGGAAATAATAATAATAACAGCCAAAGGCATCTTGCTATTGACACAGCGGCTACGCAAATTAATTTGCTAGACAATGGAAATTCATCTTCGAACTTCAAACCACAAATAACAAGTGTTCAATCTGTTGCATCAACTTCGAACCATCGAGAACCCCGCACTGATGATTCCTCTAATGCTGAACTATCTACTTCTGAGTATGAATAGGAATCAATTGTGACTGAACTATACAAGAAGATGGAGGGAAAGCCTTCATTAGTGGCAAAGCACCCGGCAGTTGAAAAGAAAATACTTCATGAGAATATTACGAGAAAAGTCGCTAATCTCTTGGAAAATCCGTCAAATTCAATAAACCCAAATCAGCCATGCCAAAAACTAAGTATTCGCCCAAAACACCGCCGATTTATTTACTCTAAAAATACGCCGGTGAGTTCTCAAGAAACTCAGCATGTGGCTAGAATAAACATCGAAAGAAATCACAATACGATTGAAAATCCAAGTGATATTTTTAGGAACGTTGCCAGTGTTGTATCAGCTCCACTGAACCTTCTAAACTTACCTCAACAGCATTCTACCTTTGCCCGTCAACTAAATGGACAGCAAAATTCGCAAGCTCAAAATCAGCATGTGCAAAACATACGTGGACAACATTTACTGGACAGATTTCAACAAGCACAAAGGCGAGATCCTAAACTTCGTTCAGAATATCGTCCGAATATTGCAGCAATTAACACAGAGCATCTACCTAGTGGAAGATCAGTTCCTGTTTCTAATCAATTAAATAGAATTGATCGGCCACCTCCAGTTTTAAGTGCCTCCAGACAAATACAGAGAATATTACATCAGTGAACAGACAATAGGCGGAACATCGCTTATAGAAAAAATCCCGACCCTTCTTCTTTACCCGAAAACAGGATATCAACTCCTCTCCTCGAAGAAACCACAGAAAATACACCATCACTTCTTTTTTCAAGCCTTCCAAACTCCATACAACGTGAACTATTAATTACTCGTAGCGATTGTCTATCACACGAGGAGGAATTAGAAGGAGCTCTCGCTCAAAGTATACCAATTATTAACACTTGTTCAAATGTAATGACAAACTCTGGTATAACAGTTCAAGCGAATTTATACCAAAGTCCGCTCAGACAAACACAGATGATTGATCGCTCCAACGAAAGAAATCAAGTTTATTTCCAAGATAACATTGACAGATCGCCTTCGGCTTCAGATTCAGGAATCGTTAGGGATCACGATGGAATTTCTGACTATCAAATACCTGCAGAAGAGCCATTTGTTGAGACAACAAATAATGTTAATCACTCTCAAAACAGTTCAAGATTTGTCTCGCAGCAGCATATTAAGGACAAATTTGCAAGCACCTCTGCTCAAATGGGTTCTACTTTAAGATATATGGTTAATGTGTTCGAGAACTTACGAACTTCAGTTCTTGAAGTTGCTGCGTCATACCAAACGTTATTGGAAGATATGAAGGGGTTTAACATGCTGGAAAATCCAGCGAGCCAAGCATCAACTTCAAGGAGTACGGCACAAGAAGTCCCACTGGTTGCTGAAGAAAGGGAAATTTCCGCAACTGGGAGTTCAAATTTTAACGGTAACCAAAATAGAAGTAACGACGTCAACGAAGCACCAGAAAGAAATCCCAATCCCAGATACCGGCTTATTCTACCACCGGAGTATGATCCTAATGATACAAGATGGACCTTGAAGTATCATGAACATATGCCAGGGCTCGTAGAACTTATGCCTCACACCAATGTTTATGTCAACTACAGAGAGCTGAAGTATATCGAAGAAACGTCAACTAGTTGCGCATCATTAGCGCGACGAATTTTGCAGGAAGTCTTCAGCAAGGAAGCTCTCAGTGTGTGTTCGTCGATGACCGAAAAAGGCCTTGATCATAGCATTTATCCTGATGAGAGGCCAAAATTAAATGAACACGGATGCTTAGTCTTGCTCAATTACATTCTGGAGCACGGACTTCAACGTGGCTGGAAAACTGACATGCAGACTATCCTCAAAGGCTTACACGATAAGGTTAAAAAAATACGATTCAGATTTGACGCATTGTCTAGATGGTAAGTTCTGTTACCTATCTATTAAGTTACTAAATACGTAAAATTGTATCAGAGTAGAATAAAGTAATAGCATAAATAGTAAATGTTGTTCTACCTTTTACTGCTTTGGTTGAGATTAATTACCGATTTAGTATAATATGTTCTAATATAATTAATAAAAAAAAAAAATTACAAAAACTTGTGTGTACTTATGTACACGCGTTAGAAGTTATACTTCTTGGGCGTAATAAGATAAAAATCTTTTTAAAAATTTTGTCTTTTGCCTTATTTTACATTTGTAGACAAAATGACACTAACCATAGAAATTACTTTTACTTTGTTGGTACCTTTTTTTGAAAAACTAAAATGCTATCTATAGCTAAATTCATCATGTCGATTTTTCGTGACGGTGTGCGCGCGCATTGTAAAAATTTACAATCATCATTTTTCCTAACGCGCCAAAAGAAGTATAACTTCAAAAAAAATAACAAAAAATATCAATAATCATAAATCTTTTCTGTAAAATTAATTTTATTGTAACCTTTATTCTACTTGTTATTTTTCTTAAATAAAGGCAGAAGAGTCCTGTAATTCAAAATTTACTACAAATATAACAAGTAAACACAGTATCAATACGGGAAACAGGACGGACTTGTATTTGGGGCCCGCAAACATTATAAGCTGAAACTAGCATAGATAACTGTTGTACTTCGACATTTATCTCACGTAATTTCATAATATTACTGACAATAATTAATGGACTAATGGACAATAAATTTTCTAATGCGCATCATTTTTTTTCTATCATATTCCTATGAAAATTCCAAGAATTCAAACTATATTAGACAGATTATTACGGTTTAATCACTTCGTGATGTACCAATTACTCATGCCCATAGTATTGATTGGTTTCCTGTGCATTACAACGGAAACATCGCGTTCACAGCGCAAAGGCTTGCCAAAAGTTATACATACATACATACAAACAAACGCACCCTAACACAAAATAACTCACACATACAAACACAAATACACACGCACACACACACTCACACACACACACATACACAAACACATATTCACACACACAATTTATTTTTGATAATTTGTTTTTATTCTAATATGTACTTAGAAAACGTAATTTGAATGAATCATATATGTATAAATATCTACCTGTTCCTGGAGATGGGCTTGAGTAACTGCGACACAGTCGTATGACTATCGCGGTTGCTATCGTACTACAATAATTTGTAAGTCTGTACCGTTTCAAATAAAGTTTTATTATTTTATTATTATTTTTTATTAAAGTCATTCAAGGGCGTATTCAAGGTTATAACTTTGTTTCAACAGCTCTGGATAATAAAATGTTTTACTTTACCGACTAGAAGCTTCAACAATATCGATTGTTTATTGAACTCGGTGTCACTGATTACATTAAAAACAAGATTATGTGTGTTATTACAGCGATAGAATGAAATATTACTATTAATTTTAACGAATGATCCAAAAACATAAAATTTGGTAGCTTTCTGGTGATATCTTGCTGAAATGAGTCGTCTATTTAGAAGCTCCAACTGGGTTTCGAACCGACAATGTTTTCCTGAGCCTTATAATTGCTTGCCGAAAATACTTGGCTTCGTGCGTGTATGTGATTAGTGATATAAAGTTTATATACCAATGACAACCATACAAACGTACCATGTGATATAAAATTGTTATCGCGCACGTCCCACATGACATCGTTTATAATGTCATGGTGTTGTATAGTTGTTTGGGTGAATTTTTAATTTATGAAGTGCTAGAAACAATTGATCTAATTGTGACAATTTAAAAATTTTCTGTTTGTCAGCAAGCTATTAAGGTTAATTATGCGAGTTTCAATTAACCTAAAGGATTATTCGAGTCATGATAGACACAGTCGAATTATTGAAGGGAAAAATACTTTAAGGTTATAATGTTGTAAATAATTGAATTAATATTACACTCAAAGCTTGGAGCAATAACAAAATATACATAACAGGAAAATTAAATAGAACGTTCAGCTTCTCCACAATTCACATCGTGAGGAAATACATTGCGGTGTTAATAGTTCATAGCGGGAAATTCCCGGTATTTTATTTCGAAACAAATATCCCTGTTAAAAAATATTGATTGAAAAAATTGAAAAAGTGAG
>NJDD01002707.1:68676-98620 GCA_002245505.1 Calephelis nemesis
ACTTTTCATAAAGTTTGGAATCAAAGTAGTTGGTCTTGATAAATGAAGATGGCGTTCTTATCAACAAGATATTAAAATTTATTATGGTTGAATTTCAACCAATGGGCGACCACTGGTAGAAAAATAAGTCAGCGGTACTAGAATGGTGTACTAAGATTGGCCTATAACTGTTGGAAATGAGAGCATTACGAAAAGTCTGTAGTGTCCCTGATCGCATTCGCTACCCTTCAAACAGGGGAATAATATGTGGGTCTAAAACAAAATGGCTCGTGAAAAATTGACAAAACAAATGTAAATGCGAATGTGGATAAATGTATTTTCCCGGGTATATCCAGGTGGAATGTTTCTTTTTTTAATGTTATAGGAAGGCAAACAAGCAGGCGGATTTCCTGATGGTAAGAAATTCACGCCGCCTAGAGACACCAAAGATGGTAATGGTGCGTTACCAACTTGAGGTCAGGATGTTAGGCCTCAAGCAAAAGTAAGTTTACCGGCTACCTTACCCTCCGAACCGGAACATGTCGTGACGTTATGGCGGCAGGAATAGGCGGTGGTACCAATCCAGGCGAGCCGCTGCGAAACTCTACCACCTAGTCAGATGTCACGGTGTTAGTGATAGTAAGCCTATGCTCGCCTTTTACGAGCTGCCTGGGAAGAAAGGCAGATAGTCTATTCTGCAAAGGAGCCCGGACCAACACGGGAGACCAACCACGGTCAATTCCCTCAGGTTTATCTTACAGTGGTATGAAGAGTTTCCGCAACCGACACGGACGTGTTGGTATGTAAAGAATAATTAATGTGGAAGAAGTTATACAGGTCTGCAAAGATTGTGATATTTGGTACTCGATACCTCTGCCTACCCCATAAGTAGTTTGACTTAAAGATATGTGTGTATTAGGGCTTGGAGTTTGTTGAGACGGCGGAGTTTCATCTTTTAGTATAATTTCATTATCTTTGAAAAATTTTATCTGTTTTTCTATGTTTTTAGGCATGTTTCTTCCGTTAGTTCCTTAGTTGTATTTAGGCTCTTGGTGTAAGATCGTTCGTTCGCACTGGGCTACATTCTTTTTTTGTTTGTATTTTATTCTGCATTTTTCTCTGACTTTTAGTCTTCTTTTTTCTTGTTGAGACCCAATTTATCGTAACCTTATTTTTTGAACCCATTATCTTTGTTGTCTTACAAGTTTTTCTTTCTTTTTCTTATCACTTGGCTTCTTTTTCGCCATGTTGCAATAAAAGTATAATATGTAAATGAAAATCGTTAATTTGTATTGAGTAGAAAATAAGCCCGAAACAACTTGATAGATATCATAATATGTTTTTAATAATAATAGAATTATTGCCTCTGTGGTCTAGCGGTTCAGTTGTTGTTGACTTGACTGCATGAGGTCCCGGGTTCAAATCCCGGGTCGGGCAACAAAAAGAAAAGTGGATTTTTCCTATTCTCTAATTTAAAAAAATGTTGCTCGGATAGGATATGTGCGCGGTTGGCGAAAGGCTTGCCACCTACCTCATTGTGGGACTTAGTATCTTCGGCTAGTCGTGGGTGCCCTGGTTGTTCCTCTGCCTACCTCTTCGGGGATATGGGCGTGAAGATACTTAATAACAATAGACATAAAAAAATATTTTATTAATTCTCAGTATCTGTATGAGATTTTAATAGCTAACTTACCACCGATAAATCAATGCAGATAATAACTAGTATAAATTGTGGATTATTGTTTGAAGGTGCGTCCCCGATTGGCGTTAGGTTTGCCAACCTATCACATTGTGGAATTTAGCTTCTTCGGCAGTACAACAACGGTACCTGTATCTAGCCCAAGTTTGACTCAATGTGGATGCTCTACTTGTGCTTCTGTCACCTCTTCTTTGATAATTATGTTATTAACCATCAAATTAGGGTAAACATTTTCTATATCGGATCTTTCACAAAAACACGTAGTTCTTCCATTTCCCCTCTTCTCCCAAAACTACCATTTGTCATACCTTGTCTCATTTGACCACGTCATTACAAAGTCATAAAACCGAAAGTCAATGCACGATACGAGCACATCCATTATGTTTTTTTGTTGAACGTGCAATAAAATTTTATCTTTAAATAATCATTAATTAGTGACAATTACTTTTAACGCCAAAACTTTAAATATCCAAACTTTAATTACCTGTTTTTAATGTAAACGATCCCAGACGTATATATATGTTATCTTTAAAAATATCTTCAGAAAGTGTACTGTTCCGCTCTATTCGTAAAGGTTTTCGACTCATAAATATAACTTTAAACAAAATGGCTGCCACTAAGGTATGGATTTCTATTTACTTACTAGTTTTTGAGGTATAATGTTTCTCTCAATTAAGCTATTAACATCTATTAAAAGTGTCCAAGTACAGCACTTCCATAGGTTAAATTCCAAAGGTCGGAATCCACCGCCTTATCTATTCCTGCCGCCGTAATGAAACTGTTGTATTTTTGTTTGGAGGCTAGGATAACTGCTAGATTTGGACTTGTAATGTCCCGACCACAAGACAGCGACACACCCGTAACATCTACGCTCGCCCTCTGATGGGAATTTAGTAAATAAGATTACTAAATTGGTTTTTATTTCAGTCAGCCAAAAACTAGGTGTTAGGTATGTAGCCCGCTAGGATTAGAAACACCGACTTACCTAGCTAGCGTTTCTAGTACTAGCCATTGTCATACTCTGTTTTGGAGGGTAACGTAGGTAGTAGTAAAAGGGTACATAACGGTATATACCAGTAATAGCTATGGGATCTATAGAAGATAGTCTTTTATTATCAAAAGGGACTGCTGGTGGTTTGCTATACAACATAAAGGAGATAATTAAGCGTCTTTTGGGGCCATAGATCAGATGATCTATGGCTGAGTCATATTTTCAAATAATTGCGGTGACTATATTAATTAAACAAAATTTTTTTTAGTTAGTATGTACTGACAAGAAAATCCACTAACAGATTGGATCTCAGTTGTCTGAAATGAAAAATTTTATTTATAAATATAATTTTGTAAAGTTATTAATAAAAACGCACTATTTTTAAAATAATACTTCACTTAATTTAAAATATTGAATAATAACAGAGTTTACTATATTATTTATTGTCTTTGATAACATAAAAAAAAACAAATTTTATGAATATTAAAACATTACAATACGTTAGATATTTTAGTTTAGCATTATTTTCAAATGAGTTCTGACTAAATGAAATTTATCTTACAAATTTTAATAATTTTACGTTAGTAGTTGCAGATTTATTATATTAAATCGCCTTAAATAAATAGTATGATGCGAAAAAATATATGTGATTCTATTTACAAACAAAACTCTTCCTTTGTTCATTTTTGCATATTTTATTACTAATTGAAATAGATTTAAGAATTTTTTTATATTAAATATTTTATAATTTATCATATTTATTATGAAAAAAGTACTATCATTTTTATTAGAGCTATTTACTTCGGTAGGTATATTTACTTTTGTACATGATGTCTTCTACTGTTTTATCACAGATATAATTTTTTGAGTCTGAATTCCCTAGTGAAATAATATTTGGGTATTCATCAGTCAAAATTAAAAATCTGTTTAAATAGCCAAATTATATTTTTACCAGGGTTTTCCAGGGTCACTTTTTGGCATAAAATACATTCTACGCCAAATTTTCAGACCAACCATACATACAAATATTACATGGAACACAGTTAATTCGTTTTGAAGAAATAGGACCACAACACAAAGACTCGATAACTCGTTTCATATTTTCGTATCGATCATCTGAATGAAGTGAAATTTTTAATTGGTGTTTTGTTTTCATTTTTGTTTTCATTGCGTTCATTTAATCGAAATATTCCAGTTTAATATCATTAGATTCATTTTTCATAGGGGTTACAGGAACAATAATAAATTTGTCATTTACATTTTGTAACAATTAGTCTACATGTTTTGAGTTGGTAAAAAAATAAATGAATATCTAAATATTTCAAAGTCTGCGCTTTTGTATTTTTAGATTTATGTAAGACATTTGATTTGGTGTCACATACAATTTTGCTACCAGAACTTGACAAATATAGCATTAGAAGCAAATCGTTGCAATGGCTTAAAAGCTTTTAAATATACATAAGTATGTATTGAGTTATCAAATATTAGTCTAATTTACACGGAAGTATATTCCTTAAATTATCTTTTTAATTAAAACAGCTCACCACAGGGTAATGTTTTCGGGCTATTACTTTTTAAATTATTTACCAACTATTTATTAACTACATGTCCCTTTAATTTCCTTGGTGGTTTTCTATTATTTAATTAAAACATTAAACATTAAAGAATACAAAAAAAATAAAATAAAAGTATCTTCACGCCCATGTCCCCGAAGTGGTAAGCAGAGGTGGCAAGGCTATCGCCAACTGGGCACATAAACAACCCCGAGCAACATTTTTTTTTTAGAAAATTGGAGCACCAAATTTTCGTGTTGTTGCCCGACCCGAGATTTGAACCCAGGACCTCATGCAGTCAATTCCAACACCTGAAACGCTTGACCACAGAGGCGCACTTTTGCGTATTAAAAACCATCAAATACTTATTCGTCATTTTGTAACATTCGCCATATTGGTTATAATTCAGGTAAGTTATTTTGGTAAGAAAATAAAAAACTAAAGCATGGAAGACTCACTCTCTTACTTTCATTAGTTAAAGGCTCATTTAGCACTGAGCGTCACTAGAGTACCACTACTACTCCTAAACCGACTAAACACCGACCTCACATAAAAAGTTAGGCGAAGAAGCAATTTTTATGATAAAAGAGCGAACTAACAGATATTTGGATATTCCAAATACCCGTTATACCTCATTATACGTAACCTTTTTTTAATATACTATATTTATTACAAAATACATACACTCTTCACCGACATTATTAGCTCGGCGAAAGGCTTATCACAGATCATCAATATGTATCCAAAATTTCAGCTCAATTGAAGCAAATAACGTACAAAAATGTAACCAAATCAAAAACGTCCTATTTCTAGAATGTTTTAGAAACGTTCGTTTGTTGGTAATAAAGGTTACTGGATCACTTTATTAGTACAGTCAGTCATAAGTTAGTTATATAGCAAATCATCTGGACTATTGACGTTTCCTTTTCGCCGTCAGAGGGTAAGATAGTAATATCTTTGGTGTTTGTAGTCACAAGCTATTACTTGCAATCAGACGAGCCACTTTCTTGCTTACTATTATAGGAAAATGTTGAGGAATCGTTAAAAAAAATAATTTTATTACATAAAGTTATAGACTACAAATAAAAGTTACACTACTTACAAAGAACTGATGTCATTTCCAAATACTGCTGTGTTTCTAACTTAACAGCCTCTCTTTCAGAGAGTCTTGTGAAGTCATTGTGGTATCTTATTATTATGAATAGTTACAGTTTTTGTAAATCCTAATCTAAAATTAAATTTGTCTACACAGCTAAATTTTAAATAAATCAAGAATGAAAAATTGATTACATTCTTATGGAGAACTAGAGGCCCGGTATGTACTTTGCTACGTGTTAAGTGAAATATTAAAAAAATTGGAACATTGAATTCATTCATAAAAAAAAATATTATAAATAACTAGCTATTACATTAAGATAAACAATATTTTTTGTTTCCATTCTATTTTAACTTTATGATTCAGATTAGTTTAAGCATTTAAGGTGAATAATTATGCTGACATTTAAGGTAAATACTTCAACAGGATTGTTGAACTTTAATAGGATGAGACAATCCTGTTGAAGTATTTACCTTAAAATCAGCAAAAAATTGTCTCTAATAACCTTAGTAGCACCAAAATAGGTAATTTCAAATGCTGCATTGTATTGCTGAATAAATTGCTGATGAATAATCAAAGAATGCAAAGATTTGGGTAGAGTTTTTAATGCTGGCAATTTAAATTTGCCATCAGCATAACACATGACATTTCACCTGGAAAGCGGATAACTTTCCAACATGAACAAATTGCGTCCATCATTCCAATATATGCGTAGGAACATACTGTATTCAATCTGACTTTTGTAATTAAAAGCAGCACGCATCATTTCTGCCAAAATAGCACGACGATTCGTGTTCACTGTCTAAATTATGTACAAGTTCAGGGCTAACAGATCTATTTTTCACATTAAGCTCACACTGCGATGCATTAGCTTGTGCGCGTTCATCTGCAGTCCGTGATCGTCTTAGTAAAGCCACGTCATTTGCATTATTCCGAGTGAAGATTCCGAAATGGTCCCTCATAAATTTTATCCTACTAGTAGCATTGAGTTATACTTAATGATCAAATATTCACAATAACAAAAATGTTATTGACTGTAATTCAAAAACTTTTATAGCAGACTTAATATGAGACCACCTCAGAATCATGGCGAAATCACAATTGGTCAAAAATCTTTTACTTTACATTATTTGTATTTTCGTTTGTACTTTTACAAAAAAATACAGTCGAATTGGGAACCTACTCTATTTTGGAGTCGGTTAAAAATAAAGAATGGCAACAATGTAATACCGAATTTAATTGTATATAAAATAAAAAAAGTAAAACTGTCACCTGGATACTCAAATAAGTTTCTCTCTTTTCAGATTATACTGATCAGCATCTTGCTCATCTGTTTTGTCGTTAGCAACACTGCAATGAGTGGGAGACATATGAAAATGCGAATTGATGATGAAAATATCTGGATAGATAAAGATGGTGATGGCAAATACAAACACATTTTCCCAGTTGATTCTTCAAAACGTATTTCTGAAAGTGGTTATAAGGTTAAAATTGACCCATAGAAAAAAATAAGTGACCAATTTTTGTAATTATTGTTGTATCACATTGATGTAATATACACGTTGTATATTTTATTGTTGTTTTATTTTTATTTTATTTAATAAATATTGCGACGACTTATTAAACGTTTCTTACATTTTCCTCGTGTTAGTCCAGGCTCCTTTTGCAGAATAGACGAACTGCCTTCCTGCCAGAAAGCTTGTACAAGAAGAGCATAGGCTTATCGATACTTACACAGTGACGTCTGAGAAGGTGGTATAGTTTTGCAGCAATTCCAAATTGGTACCATCGCCTTACCTATTTCTGCCGCCATAACGTCAGTGCTTGCCCGTGGCGTGTTTCGGTTCGGAGGATAAGGCAGTCAGTAAACTTACTTTTGCTCGAGGTCTATCATCCCGATCTCAGGATTGACAACGCACCATTACCACATTTAGTGTCTCTAGGCAGCGTGAATTTCTTACCATTACAAAAACCGTCTGCTTGTTTACCTTCCAGTATCTAAATATTTTTTTTGCAAGCCATGGCAAAAGAACTGGTTCACCGGATATGAGTATGAGTAAGATGGTAAGAAATCGTCATCGACCGTCACGGTTCAGTATCCCATAGCACTTTGCTAGACTCAAAGTTGGGTGAAGTTGTACAAACCCCGCGAGGCTAGAAAAAGGTTTGTCATTAAAAAAAAGCTTCTGGTAATTCTCCAAAGACATTATGATCTGTGACTAGAGATGAGTATCAAAATAATGGATATTATTAGAGTTTTAAAGAAAGTTTACATGAAACGCAGCAATACCAAAGTAATCATTATTAACTGCCCTTTAAAAATGGAGGAAATTGTTGATATTCCACTATCAAATCGCTCGGGTGCAATCCGAGGGTGGTGTCAAGAGTCACCGCGATCGGCGTGTTTGTTTGAAAAGGATATGAATGTGGATGAAGCTAGAAAGATCTGCAAGGATCTTGTGATTTCGCACTGGATACTCTCTGCCTACCTGGCAAGGGAATGGGGGTGAAAATATGAATGTACATAAATGACATTTTTGACTCTTATACTATTTAATGAATGTTAAAAATCCTATACTTTTAAACAATTATAAGTGATTTCTTAAAAAGAAACATATTCGAAATGACGTATTCCGAAGAAGTCAACATTTGACGTCCATCTGAATCTGAATTTGATTATGGAATCCCAGGGAAATCGAAAACTAAACTGAAACTATTGAAATTAAATTTGGTTTTATTAGTGACTAAGTGAAACTTTACATCTATACTACCTATAAATAGGAAAAAAATTATTGTTTGGATTGATAGGCTCCAAAATTACTGGATGAATTTGAAACAAATATTTTACCATTATAAGCCGACATAATCCATGACGAACATAGGCTACGTTATTTCTAGAAAATATAAGAAATTGTCTACGCGTGCGAAGCCGCGACGGGCTACTAGAATTAAACATTTTATTAAAAATAGAACACTAAATTGAAACTAGAGTGTACACAAAATCCTAATGACATCTGGAAGCCGGCAAAATGTATTTTACATTTGTCACTGAATCTATAAATAGAAAGTCAAACAAAATCTAAATAAACCTTCCTACAAACTTAACATCGTCAAAAAAACCCGGTGACATAACTTATTTCCTCTGAAATATATAGTTTATTGAATCAATTAGAGCTATACAATAACTTTATACCGTGGCTTTACTCGTACATTTTCAAATGATCCTGTAAGCGTGTTATAAACCCAAAGAAAGTGATGTTTAAAAAATGTAGTATCTTTATATAGCTATCTATGACGGTTGCTTTACAAATGAATAATAAATCGCCTCTTGTAAGGTAATTTGGTAATTACACAATTTTGTTTAGTCAAAGTAAATAATTTGATCTCTTCTGTAGTCTAGTCTGGCGTCGGAATTGACTTCTTAAGGTCCTGCGTTCGTTCGGGTCGGTCTAAAAAATTAAACAGAAATTTAAAGTGTGTATTATCAATTTTCTTATAAAAACAACCACCTATCACATTGTGAGATTTAGTGTCTTCGACTAGTCGTGGGTACCTTGGTTGTGCCTCTGCCTACCTCTTCAGAAAATGGACGTAAAGATTCTTTTTACTCTAAAAATAATATTTTCAGATTTTTTTAGGCGACCCATTTTTAATATTTTTACATGCTGCTACTGTTGCTTCCTTTTATCAGCTCGGTGCAGATCGACTAAGGTTCGGATCTTAGTTAATTAAATATGTTCTTAAGTATATCATCAAAACTAGCAAAATTTCTTTTCCATTAGAAACACTAGTTTCAAAGTTGCTTTCCTCCCAGTTCTTTAAGTAAATACTATTTAATTCAATATTTCATTTAATAATATTATCATGTTTAATCATTTCTCTCTCTCTATCTCTCCCTCTATCTCTCTGGCAATCTTTGATTCCGCTGGTATATCGGAACAAAAACCGTCTTATTTGTTACGACAGTGAACAAATTACAGGCACTCACATAACTCATACTTATACATGCGAAAATTTGATATTTTTGATCGTCTCTCAGGTCTAGCGGTTGTTTGACTTGACTTCATAAGGCCACGGGCGAGATCCCCGTATCAGGCAAAAAAAAGGAAATAAGTTTTACTGATTGTCTAATAAACAACCTTGCCAGGGGTTGGATATATTGGATATGGTATGGAAATCGGATGGATTTCCACACGTAAAAAAGGGGTTGGATTTGTGCCCGGTTAAAAATAGGTTTCACACCTATCATACTGTGGGACTTCAAGAAAAATAAAGAAAATAATTACTGTCAGACTAAAAGTTACAACACGTCATTAACAAAAAAATACAAATCTAACCTGACCCTAAACTCTAGCAACTAAATAAATTACAAAAAAAGTGATCATAGAATATTAAAACAGAGCGTGGAAGCATGAGTGGAATGGGTGCCCTAATAAGCGCCCAAATCCATTTTTTGGGATTTGGGCGTAAACATGCTTTGTATTTGTTTGTTTCTCCTGGAACTGAAGGAATGCCATGCATTTCCCCGAGTTGGTTCGGGCTTCTTTGCAGAATAGACCATCTGCTTTCCTGCCAGGCAACTCGTAAAAGGCGAGCATATTCTTACTGTAACACCTTGACATCTGACTAGGTGGTAGAGTTTCGCAGCGACTCACCCGGATTGGTACCACCGCCTTCCTTCCTGCCGCCATAACGTCATGACGTGTTCCGGTTTGGAGGGTAAGGTAGCCGGTAAAATTACTTTTGCTCGAGGTCTAACATTCCGGCCTCAGGTTGGCAACGGACTATTACCACCTTTGGTGTCTCTGGGCGGCGTGAATTTCTTACCATCAGGAAATCCGTCTGCTTGTTTGACTTTTTTCAAGTTTTTTTCAATTGTCACAAAAAAAAAACTTTTATGCTACTTTTTATCCCGACATCTAAAAGAGTTTTCGTTGAAAGTGCAGTCGCTGGTAACGTCTAGTTTAATACAATCGGTTCAGTAGTTCTAGTAAAGATAGGTTACGCAAGCTTAGTATGTTTAATGTATTTGCTACCATCAGAGAAGTTTATTGAATCAATTAGAGCTACACAATAATGATATACCCTTGCTTTACTCGTAAATTTTGGAATGATTCTTTTCTGTTATGATATTGGAAGGCAAACAAGCAGACGGATTTCCTGATGGTAAGAAATTCTCGCCGCCTAGAAATACCAAAGGTAGTATTGGTGCGTTGCCAACCTGAAGCGGAATGTGAGGCCTCCAGCAAAAGTAAATTTACCGGCTACCCTACCCTCCGAAATGGAACACGTCAACGGCAAGCACTGAAGTTATGGCGGCAGGAATAGGTAAGGCGATGTTACCAATCTGGGCAAGTCTCTGTGAAACCCTCCCACTTCAAAATGTGGGAAACCCATTATTAGCAAACAGGAAAAAATCCACACTAATATCTTAATTACGAAAGTCTGTCTGTAACGTTTTCACGTGTAAACCGCTAAACTGATTCTGATAAAATTTGAAGTGAATATAGATAGCTAAAGATCCGAGTTTAAACATAATCTGCCTTTTTTTGTTCAATTATAGTGAACATCTTTGGTCTAGCGGTCCGGCACGACGTCGGATTCGACTTCTTGAAATCCCGAGTTTGATCCACGTGTCGGGCAGCAAAAAAAATTGAAAATGTATGTAAATTTTCAATTTTCTAATAAAAGTAACATTGCCCGGGATTGAATGCGTGCCCGGTTGGCGACAAGATGACCACCTATCACATTTTGAGACTTAGCGTCTTCGGCTGGTCATGAGTGCCCTGGTTTTGCCTCTGCCTACCCCTTCGATCCCCCGAGGCGTGAAGATACTTATTTTATAGTGAACGACTATTTTAAATTATTTAAACCTGATTATTACATCGGGTGGTTATTTTATACTAATTAACTATAATTGACCAATAGCAAATGCTTATGCTCATGATAAAAATTGAAATTAAAAGTTTTTTGTAATTCCTTTAATTTTACAGATTGTATAAAAATAAAATATGAAATTAACAAAGAAGGAATAACAGGAAAGATAATAAAAACAATTTTCACAAGATTCTATCCGGACAAACATACATTAGGTACCTTGTAAATTATTTTTTTAATTTTTTGGGTTATTAGAAGATAAACAATCTGACGGATTTCATGATTGTAGGAAATTCACGCCGCCTAGAGACACTAAAAGTTGTAATAATGTGTTGCCAACCTGAGACCCGGATGTTAGGCCTCAAGCAAAAGTAACTTTACTGGCTCCCTTATCATTTCGACAGCAAGCACTGGCGGCAGGCATAGGTAAGGCAATAGTACTAATCCAAACGAGAGAAAAGAGAAACTCTACCAACTAGTCAGATGTCACGGTGCTAGCGTCGGTAAGCCTTTGCTCGTCTCTTACGATCTGGCTGGCAGGAAGGCAGATGGTCTATTTTGCAAAGGAGCTCGGATCATCACGGCGAAAACTTCGGCCCAAATAGGAATAAAAAAGCCTGAAAAATAAAAATAAATGTCAGTTACCAAATTCTTTTAAAAAAACGACGGGTTGCACTCCAGGAGTTGCGTTTTTTTGATATTTTGGAATGGTTAGGGAATAATTTTGAACGAATTGCTTTTGTAATCAGTATGAAAGTACTATCATTTATGTGGTAGAATACAAAATTCATTTATTGCGCTATCGTACACAAACATGACAAAACCAACATTCGCGCAAGCTCCTTGCGCTGTCTTACGAATTTTCGATAAGGTCAAGTGTCCTGACGCGAGTTCAGACGTTTTCACCAATTCCAAAAAAAGTGCGCAACGCTACTGAATAAGTTTTCACTTCAAATATTATGAACACACAGAAGCACAAACAATTTGTGTATAATCATTAAATTATCAATTCCGATATTAGTTGACATCACACCATTATACTAATATTATGTTAACTTGTAATGTACATACTTTGAAAATCTGACTAGCAGAAAACAAATGTGGTCTGAGGACATATTTAAGCAAATTTCGCGTTTTCAGATCAGTGTTTGAGATTCCACGGGAGTGAAATATCATGGATAGCAAAGTAAGTTGTATCTAAGACTAGCTTCCGTTTGCGGCTTTGCCCGCGTACCATTTTATATATTTTATAAAGTGCAGCCCTTATGTTATCCTAATTTATAACCTACAGTATAAAGTCATATAAAGTTTTTTCCTAAATCCGTTCTGTAGTTTATGAGTGAAAGTGTAACAAACATTTATTCCCACAAACTTTCGCATTTTCGCTTTTCGCATTTGTAATACTAGCTTCCACTCGCAGCTTCGGTCGCGTGTTAAAGTATATTTTTTTGATTGTAGCGTATGTGTTATTATGATGTATAAAGTATATTTCTGTAAAGTTTCCTCTTTAAACGTTCAATAGATTTTACGTAAAAGAGTAAGAAACATCCACTCATTCTCACAAACTTTCGCTTGTTAAATCGCGTGTTAAAGTAAGTATCCTTTTTATTAATTGTAGCCTATGCGTTATTATGATGTATAAACTATATTCCCATTAAGTTTCATCTTAAAACGTTCAGTAGATTTTGCGTGAAGCTGGCACTTATCCTATCCCGAGCAACATTTTTTTTATTAGAAAATAAGAAAAAAAAATTTTCATTCTGTTGCCCGACCCGGGATTCGAACCCGGGACTTCACGCAGTCAAGTCCAACTTCTGAACCGCTGACCACAAATAAAAACGTATTGTTTAAAGTACAATTGATATTAGTAAATTGTTTGAGCACATAAGATAAGTCACTTGCATTGCAAGCGTTTTTTTTAATGACAGAGTTCATTCGATGGAATAAATCAAGTAAAGTCATTTTTTTGTTTACATCTTTTATTAAATATACTGAACAATGTATAAGAATTTGAGCAAGAAAAAACAGGAATTAACACTATTTCATTTTCATGATTCGCAAAACAAAAAAATATAAAGCTATTTTGAGCCCTTTAAAACAAATCCTATATTTTGTTTACGTAAATGTATATTTTTTAAGTTATTTCAGTTTGAAACTTAGGAATATTGTTTTTAACAAAGTTGAGCTCAAATTTTGCTATCCATTGCCTTCGGCTTCTTTTGTCTCTACTAGACTTTACTTATTTTACCAATAAAAAACATTCAATCTAAGTATAAATAGGGACAGACAGCGAAAATCAACAATGTTTTATGCAATGTAGTGATATGAACGAATTGTTTTTCTCTTCTTTTTCTTTGAAAAACATGGGTTAAATTCAAGGAGTTTATATATAGGTTTTATCTTTATAACTTTCGGTTAAATTATAAGCCGATAATGTACTAATTTTTTGTGAATAGTGCTTTGATACTATATCTTTGTTTTCAGATTTTTGTTGTAACAGTCATTTTGACTGTCACCTTATGTACAGCGATTCCTTTTGATACATTTGGAGGAGGATTTGGAGGTGGCCCTGGGCGCCCTGGAGGTGGTGGATTTGGACAAGGGGGCGGTTTTGGACGAGGAGGTGGATTTGGACAAGGTGGATTTGGTCAACGTGGATTTGGACAAGGTGGATTTGGGCAACGTGGATTTGGGCAAGGTGGATTTGGACAAGGTGGATTTGGACAAGGTGGATTCGGGCAAGGTGGATTCGGACAAGGTGGTGGATTTGGGCGAGGATAATGACAACAATTTTAAAAACATAATTGTTTAAGGCCTTACATTTTTTGTTTTATTTATAAGAAACTAGCTGATGCCCGTGGAGTCACCCGCATGGTCCCACAGGAATATTGTTTCGAGATTAAAACTATCCTTTATGTTATTCCAAGATATCTTCTATGTGTGTGCCAAATTTCATAAAAAATCGGTTCAGCAGTATTTGCGTGAATGAGTAATAAACACACAAACTTTCGCATTTATGTATAACATTAATAGGATAGAATAGGATAAGATAAAAAGATATCTGTCCCAGTGAACTTTGTATCAATTTCGTCGCTAATTTAGTATCACCTACTTTTTTCAATACTTATATTTATTTTAATAATCAATCAAATCCAATAAATTTATTAAGAATATAAAAAAGGTAAATTCACGCCTATATCCCCGAAGAGGTAGGCAGAGACACAACCAGGGCACCTACGACTAGCCGAATATACTATAATCCCACAATGTGATAGGTGGCAAGCCTATCGCTAACCGGGCACATATCCTATCCCGAGCAACATTTTTTTTATTAGTAAATTGGAAAAAACCAATTTCCTTTTTATAGCCCGATCCGGGATTAGATCCAGGGACTTCATAAAGTCAGGTCGAACAACCGAACCGCTAGACCACAAAGGCGATTAAGATTAAGAATATAAGTCTAATTTATTTTTGTGAGAAACTAACACAATGATTAGTATACTCACAAATAAATTAAATTGTTTTTGATCTTTGTTCTATCCATATACCGATAAATATTCAACAAACCCATATCTTCACGCCAAGTCACACAAAAAACATCGAGTGCAAAATGTCACGTTGCAGAGCTACCTAGCATCCTCTACATTTCCTACTCTTTTTAAACAAACATGATGATTAGTTTACGTTTTGTTTGAGTTAGTTAAGTTCAAATTTACCGGCTACCCTACCCTCCAAACGTTAAGACACGTTAACGGCAAGCATTGGTCGCTATGGCAGGAATAGGTAGGGGCTGCAAAACTCTACCACCTACTAAACCTGCCTGCTGATAAACCCATCGAGTTAAGACTCGTTAGCTTCGTCTTAACTACATCTGAAAACAAGGAGCTGATTTAAGATATGGGAAGTGACTCAGAGAACATAAAATAGCAGTACTATTTAAACTATGCACTTCGGCTATATTCGTCAAGCTTCGGAAATCCTAATGTATTTTAGAGATTTATCTATATAAAATTGTTATTACATAATTAATCATTTCACTCAAATTTAGATTAGGTCAGCCAATTTAAAAATAGAAGTATAAAGTGTAAAAAGTGTAAAGCCGATGCGCAAATTTTATATAGTAGTACTATACCTAGTTTGAAAGTTGCAGTATCATGTTTCGTAATCTTTGCAGTTTATCTTAAACACATAAAAAAGAGATATATAGTAAGTGAGAAGTGTGTGAGTGTGTGTATCTTTCTATGACATTACAACTTTTGAAGGAATGGAACTTTTGTCGGCGGTCTATTGACATTTTTTAAGTTTAAGAATATTCATAAGATTTTGTGTAAAAAAATCTTGTCCTTTGTAATGACATTGGAAGGCAAACAAGTAGACGGATTTCCTGATAGTAAGAAATTCACACTGCCTAGAGACTCCAAAGGTGGTAATGGTGCGTTGCCAACCTGAGTTCGAGATGTTAGTCCTCGAGCAAAAGTAAGTATATAAGGCTACCTTATCCTCCGAACCGGAACACGTCAACAGCAAACGTTGACCTTATGGTGACAGGAATAGGTAAGTAAGCGGTAGTACCAATCCGGGCGGATCACTGCGAAACTCTACTACCTTGTCAGATGTCAATGTGTTAATGACGGTAAGCCTATGCTCGCCTTTTACGAGCCGCCTGGCAAGAAGGCAGATAGTCTGTTCTGCGAAGGAGCCCAGACCAACAAGGGGATCCTGTTCCTTTGTCAAAGAGGGACAAATTTTGCAATTAAATTTTAGAGTAGTAATCACAACCGATTGAGCATATTTCAGTCATACATGCCTACGTAACTTATGGTACAAATTAATTGTTCAAGACTATGGTAATATTTCTCTTAAATTCCCAATCTGTCATTCACGTCTGTGGTCTAACAGTTCTGCGTTGGACTTGACTATTTGAGATCCCAGATTCGATCCAAGGGTCAGGCAACAGAAAAACTAAGAAATGTATATTTTCAGTTTTCTAATAAAACTAACGTTGCCTGGGATTGGGTCTGTTCAGTTTGTGATAGACTTGCCACCTATCACATTGTGGGACTTAGTGTCTTCGACTAGCCGTGGGTGCCCTGGTTGTGCATCTGCCTACCTCTTTAAGGATATGGGCGTGAAGATACTTTAATAAAAAAAACGTTGCCTGGGATTGGATCTATTCCCTGTTGGCGATAGGCTTGCCACGTATTACATTATGGAACTTAGTATCTTCGACTAGTAGTATTCTAGGTGCCCTGTTTGTGCTTCTGCCTAACTTTAACGTAAATATACTTTTTTTAAATCCATAGAACAGAGTAGACCATTGATTTGCACGTTTAGACTATAATATCTGTAGATTTTAATTATTAAGTAGTATAATAAAACTACATATATTCTTAGATTATTTTAATTTTATTCTTCAGGAAGGGGAAAAGATGGCATAGTAGATATTTGACTAACTCCTCCTTCAATAAATTTTGACAGCATTCTCAAAATTTTCGTTCCAAAAAATAGTATCAATTTAGAGCCTTTTACTAAATAACTCGGATATTCCACTTTAGGAGGTGCAAGTACTGGTGGTTCTTCTTTAGGAGGAGGGGGTAGTGGAGGGGGTGGTACTGTTGTTGGTGGTACAACTACTACCTCTTGCAATACTGGAGGTACTGGAGCAGCCATTATAGGGAAAGGATAACCGGGGGGAAAACTGTATAAAGGAATTTTTGATATATCTGTAAGCAATGGAGTTATCTTTGGTTCTTCAATTTTAAACACTGGAGCTGCTGGAACTGGTGGAGGTGGTGGAGGTGGAGATGGAGATGGAGGTAGTATTAGACTTTCTCCTGCTGGATTAATCAAAACGCTTACAGGTTCTGATTTCACTGGTGTAATCACCACCTCAACTGGTTTTGGAGGTTCTTCTACCACAGGAGCTGGTTCAGCTGGAACAACTGGCGCTGGTGTCTCTTTTATTGGTTCTTGATTTGGTGTTATAAGAAATTCAGGATTCCATGGTAAAATAAATGATAATCCTTTTGGAGGTTCTTCTGGTATTGGTGGAGGAGGTGGAGAAATCACAGGTTCTGTAATTACAACTGTTTGAACTGGAACTTTCTGGTTCTCGACAGGAACTATTGGAATTTCATTTACTGCTGGGGAACCACTTTCTGTTTCTCGCTTTTCTATCGAATGCTTTAGCTCGAACTTTCCAAAAGGTAAATTTTCTAGCAGCAGAGAAAAGCTTTTGAATGGCTGTAACTCAAATTGAAATTTCTTGGAAACTGGCAACAATTTTATAAATGATGCAGACAAAACTAATTCTTGATTTATCAATAATATTAATATTATCTGAAATAAAAACATAAAGTTATTCAACAATACTTGTAGTTTTTGTACAAAATGTGTTGTGGGTTTCTGCCAAGTTGGTATCTATCTCTTTTTAAGAATACTGCCCAAATAATATCCTAGCAAGCAGCTCGTAAAAGGCAAGTAGTTTTTTTTCACTAGCACCGTGACCATAATAAGGTAGTAATGACTTTTCTCATTCCTGTCGCCATATTATATATTTAATTTTAAGATTAACTCAACCTATGAAACGCCTCATCATCCTAGAGTCAGGTTGAAAACGCTCTATATTACCACCTTTCGAATCTAAATCCACCTTTGAATTTGACTACCTCGTTTGTCGAGTGGCTTGCTGACATGCCAGCTGCACAGGCCAACCACGAGACCAGGGTTCAATTTCTGACGGTGCAGGCATTTGTGTGATGAACATTCAGGTGTCTGTATTTGCGGGTCTGGGTGTTTATAAAATTTATTCTGGTATCTATGTAAGTATTTCTATGTGTAAGTATCGTTGACTAACACCCATAACACAAGCATATAATTTGCTTACTTTAGAGTTAGATAAACTTTGTGTAACTTATCCAGAAACATTTATTTTTTATTTATTTATTTATCTATTTTATCCACACACTTTTATTTAACAAAAAAATCACTTTAAACCATTTAGACACATAGTGGTACACCGTACCGAGAGAGTATTCTTAAACATGTTCTTGACGGTTGTAAACACGCTTTATAACAAAGAATTATTGTTCCATATCCCATTGTTATTAAATTTGGACTAAAATGTCAGTCCAGATGGATGCAAATCAATGTTTATAATTAGTGTTTACAGTCGTATAGAACCCCTATTAGAGATACATTATTTCTCATTAAGTCATCACCTCTCAAAAACTCTCTCTTTATATCTTTCAAATTCATAGTCTCTTTTTTCTTCCCCATTTTAATGTAAGCAGGACTCTAATCATCGTTATGATAAAAATACTTACCCCTAAGGGTTTCATGTCTACTATATATTATCACAGAGAAATGCAATTCTTACAGTTGGTACAAGACTGGGCTAAAACTGTAAGATATGATCTTTTAAATAACTTTAGCGCCATTACCATAAATACAATAATAATGAAGACCTAATTAAAAAACAGTTACACGCTATGGTTTCTAGCTACTGAATGTGGGACAAGGAAAACCATTGTGCTGCTATAGTAACTTACTGATTCTGTTTACCTGCCAATAATTCAATAGTTCTTTCATTTTTCTTTTATAGCCTCTGTGGTCTAGCGGTTCAGTTGTTGGACTTGACTGCATGAGGTCCCGGGTTCGAATCCCGGGTCTGCCAACAAAATAAGAAAATTAGGTTTTTCCAATTTTCTAATAAAAAAAATGTTGTTTGGGATAGGATATGTGCCCGGTTGGCGATAGGCTTGCCACCTATGACATTGTGGGACTTAGTATCTTCGGCTAATCGTGGGTGCCCTAATTGTGCCTCTGCCTACCTCTTCGGGGATATGGGAGTGAAGATACTTTACTTTACTTTACTTTTCTTATAGTAGGGGGAGCCCAGGATGCTAAATGTGTATTTGCTCCAGCGTCGTAGAGATCAATTGGACTTTTTCAAAAAACGGTATCTAAGTAATAATCAGGCGCAGTAAAATTTGCTCGAAGTCTAACATCCTGGCCTCAGGTTGGCAACGCAACATTACCACATTTGGTGTCTCTAGTCGGCGTGAATTTCTTAACATCAGAAAATCCGTCTGCTTTTTTGCCTTCCATTATCAGTAAAAAAAAAGTCAGTGTAGTAAAAAAAAATAATATTAGACACACTTCACTTTGTCCTACTATAGTGTGTAGTAAGTATTGAAGATATATTTAGACATGCACTGTAAATATTCGTACGTATGTAGTAAAAAACGACTATTTTAATATTACAGGCACTCTTTATTTTTTTCTGCATAGCACAGATAGGCCAATAAGGCAAGTGGGTAATTCATGTTACCAGTAAGGTTACTATTAAAACTTGATTCTTGCAACATTGGAAATTAGGATCGCCAATCGGATACATCATTTACTCCTAGTTACTCTTAAACACAATACTAGCGAATAATTGACACTTGATTACTAATAATAATTCCTAGCTAGATCGATTCATCGCCCCAGAAACCCTCCGCAAACTAAATTTCATGAAAATCGTTGGAGCCGATTCCGAGATTCCAATTATATATTCAAATATATATACAAGAGTTGCTCATTTAAAGTAAAAGATTATTTACTCGGATTCGTTGAATTATTTTAAAATAATGGTAATAAGCCGCTAGAACTATGTATAATATCAAAAATAGCTAAAATGACATATCGGATTGCAATTTCCAATATTGCATAAACCGAGTTTCAAAACTTAAGTGCAAACCTTTTTAAATGTTTACACTGTTTTTTTTTTGTATATGACAAACACATGGACTATAATATTATGTTAAAAATAACAATATTAGGCAACCGGTTAAGCCTTTACATCATCTTAATGGGCTATGTTAACTTCTTGTAAAATAATTTATCAGTGAACAACCACAAACGAAAGTTTGGCGGTTACCGGATAACCGGTAAGGTTTTGAACACGGTTAAAATATCAACGTGTGTTAAATGAAAAAAAATGTTAAATGATAGAATCTGACCACGAACACCGTGACACGAGATTTTAATGTATACAGATAATTACTTTCTTCAACTTTCTAAAAGTATTACAATTATTACACACAATTATTTATAATTGCAATTTCAAAATTAAAAGAATATCGTCAACGTTTTCGTTTTTTCTCATCTTTAATTAAATTTCATCGCAAGGAAAGTAACAAAATATAGTCATTCACTAAGTATTCAAAAAATTCACAATGTTAACAAAACTCTTTAAATCTAGACTGCTTATTACGTAAATTATATACGCACTTCGCTACTCAAAACATTAATACGTAAAATTTTGTAATTTATTCAAACCTTTTAGCTCATCTTAAATACAAAATTAAAATTTATAGATCTAAAACCGAACCTTATCTAGATCACACCGATACTTGATATTTGACTTTAAGTTAAAGTTAGTTAGTTATAGGTATGCATGGAGTAAATGAAATTTTGAGATTTTAATGTTTTGTAATTAGTATTATTAAAGTAACTACAAAGAAAGAATGAGATTAAAGAAAATAAAACGTTATTACTAATACACGTTGTCGCAAAACCCACGAAAACTTTTTTTAAGCTTGTTGGGTTTACTTTTGATATTTATGACGAATATATATTTATTATTATTTTTTCAATACCTTTTTAAGATAAACATCTTGTAAAGTATTAGATTAAATAGATATGAAATGGTATTTAAAAATAGTAACAATTATATCCCATAGAAACACAAACATGGAATGATAGCTGAGGTCAATAGATACTAAGTATATGCATTTTTGTAATATAACGTCGAGAAAATCATATATGTTAATGAAATGAAGTGAAGTTACTGGTAGACACTGCTAACATTTTTGAGACAAGAACAAGTAATTCAAGCTTAGTATTTGACTTGGCTTGTTTTAGCGTTCAGGTTATAATATTATGTATTTCGTCTAATCAACTTACTGTCATTAAGTCATACGCAGATTTGTGTACTACTAGTTTTTCATAAAATGTATAAGTATATTATAAGTATATAGTCCTCATACTACAAAAAATTGATTTGTAGTTGAAATTCAGCTTAGTGAAATATTGAGATTGGATTTATAGATTAATAGAAATATATGCAAGAATATTTTAAATAAAACTTACTTGGCAACTAAATAGGTCTCAATTGTTTCGTCGATAAAATCAACAGAAACGCATATTTTTAATCTTTTACTTAGCTATAATTTCACATTCATGTTTTTGATGGAATTTGTTTCCCCACTCGTCCCATTGGCCGACCGCCTCGCAACCTACTCTTTACGTACTCCTGACAGGGACAGGTTTTTATGTAATTAACTCATTTGTTTTTTTTTAATGTTATTGCATTTCTGTGTACTCTGTACACTGTACGGAACAAGCAAGATAAAAAAACTATATTAATAACCTCTTCATTTTTGGAATCTGAAAATAGAATAAATACGCTGTAAGTAGTAAACTAGAATAGTAAATAGGTAGTTTAAAATATAACAATGTATCAGATAAGTTAACAAACGAAGAGGTATTCGAAAGTTATTATTAAAGTGCTAATTAATAAACGCGTAACGTAATACATAAACCTTATTTAGGACCAACATAATGATAAAATATACGTGACATGTTTACCATAATCGATGACATAACGGAAAGTAAAACTGGTTTCAACTCCATGCCCAGAATATTTTAACATTTAATCAATTATGATTAAGGGCCTTTTTTGGGAGTGTAAGGTGAAAATCATACACGTTGATAGCAATAAATATCAGTCGCATCTTTAAACATTTAAAAAAGTTTCTTCACGCCCATATTTCAGAAGATATTGGCAGAGGTACACGCTGTTCAGGTTGTACCTATGCCTATCTCCCCGTGTTGGTCCGTGGAGTAGTAGATTATCTGCCTCTCTGGCACGTAGGTCGTAAGAGCATGCAAAAGCGAAACAGTTCACTGTCAACAAGACCACTAATGCTAGAGTGCTGTGCAGCAAGTTGCCCGGGTAGGGATCCACCGCATTACCAATTTTTGCTGCCATAATGACAATGTTATATTCCGGTCCGAAGGATATCTGATAGACTTGCACAATAGACCTTACATTTTTTTATAAAAAGAATGGTGAAAGGTGCAGATAAATTGCGTGAAAAACGCATATCTCCGTAACAGTAGGCCGAGGCACAACCAAGGCAACCACAGCTAGCCGAAGACACTAAGTCCCACAGTGTAATAGGTGGCAATTCTATCGCCAATCGGGCATATACCCAATCATCATTTTTATTAGCAAATTGAAAATGTAAATTTTCTTACATTTTTCTTGTTGCCCGACCAGGGGATCGAACTCGGTACCTTAACAAGTCAAGTCCGATGCCGGAGCGCTAGACCCTGTATAGTATACCCTTCCTGAAAGTAGCTCGTAAGAGCAAAAGTTAAGTGGGTCATTACCATCGAGACTCAGTGATCTTACTCGTTGAGTATCGTGCAGTTACTCGTCCGAGTAGGGATCCACCTTCTTACCTATTCCGGTATAACCGATAAAGAAGCCGCCAGACTTGCACAAGTGGCTTAAACCTTGGCCACAAGACATCGACGCGCCTACACCATCAATGGTGTCTATAGGCAATGGTTATCTTACCATCACAAGAGCTTGTTAGCAGACATACATATACATACGTACCTATCTTCACGCCAAGTCCGTTATGAGGGTAGGCAGAGAGTATCGAGTGCCAGACTTCACGAGCCCGACAAACCTGTCTGGCTTCCTTGACATTTATTACCATTTTCTTACAAACACGTCGGTTTCGGAGACTCTTGACACTACCCTCAGATAATATCCGAGTAATCTAATCATGGATTGTCAACCAGAGTCTCTCGTTGTACCTACATGATGGATGTACCTACATACGCATTGTATATCTACTTTGTCAATCTTTCACCTGTTATTATTTCCAACGGAGCACACCCTTTCGCATTTTGAACACCAACACTTTCTTTCAATCCCACTCTTTCTCGGATCTCACTGTTACGAATGCGGTCAGCGAGCGTTACGGCACGGATTTTCCGTAGCAAAAAGCATTTGTAAGCAGACCTCTAAAAAACGATTTATTTGACTTTGAATACTAAAAAAGCAACAGTGGCGATGAAATTCTCATACGCATATTTCGTAATGTAATTATACCAAAACGAGTTATTAATAATTCATTTGTTTTAAGAAAGTGTGTGGTGAGGGTTATGATGAATCTGGTGTTAGTTGTAAGTTTATTCTTTCGAGATACCAGTTTGATAATACGTTGATACAAATATTCATCTAAAATGAATTAAATTTAAAAAATAAATTATTAATAATTTATCTTTCATATTAATGCAATTATTAATAATATAACTATGTGTATTATATAGAAGTTGCTGTTTTAATTGGATTGAAAATAATAAAAAGACAGTAAAAGGTGCTGTGATTATGAAGTAATTTTCAAAATGAGAATTTTCAGAATTATTTAATCAACGGTAAGGATTATTAAAATTAATTATTGTTAGCGATAATATAGTATTTTTAATAAATAATATTTATTACCACATAGTATAAAACAAAGTCGCGTTCTCTATCCCTATGTCCCTTTGTATGCCTAAATCTTTTGAACTATAATAGTTTAAATTTGGTAAACTTGCTTTTGTTCGAGGCCTAACACCCCGGCCTCAGCTTGGCAACGCACCTTTACCACCTTTGATGTCTCTAGGCGGCGTGAATTTCTTACCATCAGGAAATCCGTCTGCTTGTTTGCCTTCCAATATCATAAAAAAACGTATAAAACAAAGTCGCGTTCTCTATCCCCATGTCCCTTTGTATGCTTAAATCTTTCAAAGTATAATAATAGAGTAGAAGAGTAAATATATTGGGCCTCTTGGCCTAACAGCTCCCTGACAACATCCAAAGCACTTTCTGTTTTTATTTTTTATCATATTTGGTCGGTTTACTGCATATTATTAATTTATAAGATATTGTTCAGTGAGATTTAGAAAAATATAATGAACAAATTATGATTTAAACACATAAAATATACCTTCTGCTTCAATTTCAGTAAGTAAACGTTCACAAACTTTTTGTTTTCAATTTCGTTGAGATTCCATCTTCAGATTCAGAACTATGGGTAACGAACTATGCTCTTTCAAATAAAAAAAGACTTATCAGTTTAGAATGAAGGAAAAATTGATTATCTTAATAACCGATCGAAGAGAAATTATTAGAAAAAATATAGCAGTCGATTCTCAAAAAAAAACCTCAAATTTTTCAATTGTGATGATTTTCAATTACATCACAATAATTGTGATGTAATTTATGCATAGTTAAGTAGAACTTAAAAACGTATGTCAGATCTGATCAAATGCGTTTTCAAAGAAAGTAAGATCTTCACGCCCTTTTGTCAGAGGTACAACCAGGGCACTCACGATTAGCCCTAGACACTGAGTACTACAACGTGATAAGTTGCAAGCCTATCGCCAACCGGGCATATATCTAATCTCGAGCGACGCTGTTTTTGATAGAAAACGAAGAAACACAATTTCTTTTTTGTTGCCTGACACGGAGATAGAACCAGGGATCTCAAATCTTACACCAGACCGTTATACCACAGAGGCGGTCAAAGTAAAGAGTCATCAAAATACTTTTTTACGTCTTACCTGATGACAAGATATAGAAGACGGATATAGAAACTTAAGATGTTACAGGTGCGTCGCTATTTTAGGTCCATTGTGCAAGTATACTAGTTAGCATCCGGACCGAAATATTATATTGTCACTATGCTGAAAGGAATATGTAAAGTGGAGGATCTTACCTGGACAATTAGCTACACATTACCCCATTTAACTTATGCTCGTCTGGAGAGGCATTGTCTGTTCTACATAGAGGAGCTGTAGTAGCACAGGGTATAAAGCTGGGAACATATTATTATCAGCCACGGCTTAGGGACTCGGCTTACGGACACGACTTACGGACGCGGCTTATAGCCGCGACTGATAAGGGTACACATGCCGTCCGCAGACGCTTACGGCTGACATAAACATCCAACGCGTCAGATATCTTTCGGACGCCCGAACGCTCAAGGTCACGTCCGCGACTTACGTCCGATAGTTTGCACATCTCATTGTGCTTTCATTATCTAAATACCCTGTAAGTCGCGGATGTCAGTTGCGTCCGACAGTTTGATGGAAACTTATTATCAGCCCCGGCGTACGGACTACGGATGCCGCTTACAGCCGCGACTGATAAGTGTGTAAATGCCGTCCGCGGACGCTTACGGCTGACATAAACATCCAGCGCGCCAGATATCTTTCGGACGTCCGAACGCTCAAGAACACGCCCACGACTTATGTTTGATAGTTTGCAAGGCTCAGGATTACTTGTCACATTAATCGACGAGTAGCTTACGTGGAGCTTTACTTGAAGATGGTGAAGGACGCTCTCAGTGTACTTTCATTATCTATATACCATGTAAGCCGTGTCGCGTCCCATACTATGTTTCCAGTTTAAGTTTGCCACTTTTGAAATTTGATTTTATTAGTTGTTATTCTAAATCTGTCAGCTGCGCCCGTCAGCCGCGTCCTATAATTTCTTTCCAGTTTCTTTCCAGTCCAATTTGATATTACTAATCGCTGTTCCTAATCTGAATCCATGTATTTTTCAGGTACAGCTTCAACAATGGCTGTCAAACTTGCAGTTTTGGTGATTACATTAATGGCGGTGTTCTCTTTCGCTGATGCTTTCTTTTATGACATATTCGACATGATGGATGCATTCATTAACATCAAAATGGGGAGCCGCAGTCTCACAGATGCTTTGATTAAATATTTGGATGCTATCTTCCCGAAAGACGATTTGGAGACTAGAATAATGAAGGAAGTCATAGGACTGTTCTCTGGTGAAGAAGTGTTCCAAACAGGATCGCTAGGAGAAACCTGATTGGTAGTTTTAAAGTTGATAAACGCTATTTTAAATTATCATATAAAATTTTTAATGTCGTTGGATTTAAGTTATATGAAAGCGAAACCTTCTCCTTATGGTAGGTATAAAATATCTTTGCATATTCGCTTTTCTAGACTCTTACCTTTAGTAATGACAGTAACATTAAAAGAATTTACCGGTATCTTCTCAAGTAATACTTTGACATTTTAAAAAGATATCTTCAAGCCAGTATCCCAAAGAGTATTAAGAGACCAGGGCACTCACGACTAGCCAAAGACACGAAGTCCTACAATGATGGTGATTCTGCTGTTCACAAATTGAACTTATTTTAGATGCATGCTATATTTTCCAAATGAAATAAAAACAAAAGAGATGGAACATTTTAGACATGTCAGATTAGTACGGCAAATTTTGAGGTTTTTAATCAACGTTTTCCTAGTGCCAGATTAAACTTATATAGAAATATTTAACGTAGAACTAGGCAGCACTAAAAGTTAAACTATCGTTAAAAGGAGATTAGTGAGTACACAACAAAAACACATTTTCATCAAGTCTCACCACACCGCTGGATTATTTCTTTTTTTATTTTAACATATATACAAAAAAAACAAAAGCATAGGATATTCGAAATCACTTATTTTTGTTTCAATTTTAAAGCTTAAATATGATTTGTGCTGTCTAGATTACCTAACGACGCGATACGCGATACTTAAAGTAGGTAATTTGTATATTTGATATTTTCCATCGTCGGCGTTTGGTAAAACTTCCAAATATTCATATTTTTAAATGAAGAAACACTTGTACTATTTTTCGTATCACTAATAATTTAATATTTTATAAATAGCCTACCGGTTTCGCTTATGACAGCATTTATGACAGTAGTTTAAGTTCTTGTCCTGATCATGCTGTCATAAGCGAAACCGATAGGCTATTTATAAAATAATAAATAATTATAAGTTATACGTAAAACAATACAAGTGTTTTTTCATTTAAAAATATCAAATAATTTTATTTTGTTAAAAAAATCGAAAATAATAACATAGTTTTTAATAGTTTTGCAGGTTTTATTTAAAATATATAAAATTCAAACTTACAAAAAATACAGTTAAACAGGTAAAGAGGTTTTTTTTAGAAAGTTTAGTTGCTACTTTTGTTGAAGTGTTTTTTGTTTATTTTCTTTAGTATCACATTAGGTTATATTTAAAAAATCGCCGCGAGGTGGTTGACGTACTGCGTTGTATTGCCAAGAGCGTTCGAATATCCTAGCTTATTAAAAATGTTGTTTTGTAAGACATAACTCCAATTATAAATCACTAGAAGTTTGGTGTCGGACTTGAATTCATGATTAACCCCGTTTCGGGCATCAAATAAGAAAAGCGATGGGCTTGCCAACTATCACATTGTGGAACTTATGTGTCTTCGTCTAATCGTGGGTACTCTTCGGGAATAAGGCCGTAAAGATGGTTTTTTGACTCCAATGACATCAAAATTACTAAGATAATCCAAGAATAGCAGTGTTACTAGTGTGGGTGTGTAGTTTTAGCCGAATTTTCAAAAGGAAAATAATTTCAATGCAACTTCATATTTTCTTTACGAACCTCAAAAGTTAACAGCAGTAATCAATTTTAATTATGCTTTTTATGTTTTAAGGCTTCTCGATATGTCCTGTTTAAGTTTGGCCAAAATCCGGTTAGTCGTTTTTGAGTATTAGGTACTTAATAATTTTGAAGATGAAGTTGGTTACTAAGTAAGTTATTTTTCTGTATTATATTGTCTTTATTGCTATTCTCTTTCATGTCAGTTACTTTTCAATGAAAATCAGAACAGACATTCTGGAGACTACCACAAAAACGGATAAATAAAAAAATTGTAATAGCTATAAGTGTTGTAGAGTTATTTAAACATTAAGTAGAAAATTGCATTTATGTATTAAGGATAGAAACAAAAATTAGTACCAAAGTAAAATGTTAGTATTTGTAAAAAAATTAGACACATTTTTTAGTAGTAAGTAATAACATTATAATTAATATTTTTAACCCCCGTCTAAATATTATAATGTAATATAGATAAGAATGAAAATGTATAAAAGAAATATCTAAATCACAACAGCTTTTAAACAAAACAATCCGCATCTAAATCCATCCGTTCAAAAGTTATGCCAAAGACAAGCATACACAGAGTCGTTAAACTTATAACACCCTATTATACGAGTACGTAATTAATTATATTATATAATAGGTCATATATTAACTATAATAAATATTTACTAACTACATAAAAGGATGGGGTTCGAAATTCAACTGTATGTTTTTTTTATGTTTGTTGTATCGGTTATTCGGCGAATAGCCAAACGATTTGATTGAGACGATGAGTTTGATGGTTCTTTTTAGGTAAATAAAAAATAAATCTCATGAATTCGAAGTACCATGTATACCAGTACCATGTTAGTTTTATCATAATCAACAAAATGTTTTTGAATTATACTTAATAGTCCATAAGTTTTTCAAATAAGCACAATAAAACTGCAAAAACAACTCCACGTTGCGATTTGATAATTCTTTTTTCGAAAGGATTGGTTCCGAAATGGTTCCTAATTTTATTATTGGCCGCCTCGTTGGTCGAGTGGCTGGAGTACTCGCCTGGCTACATCGACCAACCGCGAGGCTCGGGTTCGATTCCCAACGGGGGCAGGCATTTGTGTGATGAGCATTTGGATGTCTGCATTTCCAGGTCTGGGTGTTTATTAAATTTATTCTGGTATCTATTTAAGTATTTGTATGTAATAGTATCGTTGACTAACTCCCATAACACAAGCATATAATTTGCTTACTTTGGGGTTAGATTCAATTTGTGTGATAGGTATGTCCAGGGACATTTATTATTATTTACTTATCGCCTCTGTGGTCGAGCGGTCCGGGTGTTTGACTTGACTGCATGAGGTCTCGGGTTCGAATCCCAGGTCGGCCATTTCTCAAATTCATTTCTTCAAAATTTTCTAATAAAAAAAAATTTTGGTCGGGATTGGAAACGTGCCCGGTTGGCGATAGGCTTGCCACCTATCACATTATGGGACTTAGTATCTTTGGCTAGTCGTGGGTGCCCTGGTTGTGCCTCTGCCTACCATTTCGGGGATATGGGCGTGAAGATACTTTTTTTTCTATTTATTTATTATTATGATCCAACAAGTGGTTTTTGAGTTAGATTTAATAAAACAAATTTTTTCATTCTTCAATGTGGTACCCAATATGGTAACCCGTGGTAGTTGGAGTGCTTTTGCAGTTTTACTACGATTATTTATTCCGTTGGGGGCTAAAATAGTTGTTAAGTTTTAAAGTTATCAAGTTTTTAGACAACCTGATGTCTATGAGATTGTTTGTGATTTCTACAACTGAATTTATTAAACATAATTAGATATATTACTTTAAAAAAACTTTGAATGACCACAATCCATTTTATTTTTACATTTAACCGATTCTATAAGAAAAGGTTATCAATTAAACGGTATGTTTGTTAGATACGAGATTATTTGGCTAATAACGAACCGATTTTGATGGTCCTCTTTTAGAAAGTTGATCACGATTCCGAATGGTAAGGGACAACCGTGGCATATAGACACCATAGATGTAATAGGTTCGTTGTAGGAGTGTGTAATATAGGGTTTTTAAGATATCGAATCGATACTATATATTGATATCCGGTATCGGATTCCGAAACTATATATTGGTGAATCGGTCTATATTTGTAACATAAAACCTATAAGACGATGTTAGCTAAAACTGTATATCGTATCATAACA
>NJDD01002708.1:9812-41735 GCA_002245505.1 Calephelis nemesis
CAATATTATTGGTAAAGAGTTCTATTTTCAAAATTTAAACTTATTTTTTTAATATAATGCTTTTAAGTTGCCAGTTCTAAAAACTTTTAGTTTGGCCCTCGTAAAAAAAATCTTTTGAACTGTTCTGTAGTTTCTATTGTTAGCACTTGGTAAAATTCGACGAATTTTACCAAGTGCTAACAATAAATAATACATAACAATAAATAACAATAAAAAGTGTAACAATGTGTGTAAATAACAATAAATAACAACAAAACACAACAACACCAAGAACTGACATTGAGATTACGAAAGGGATTGTTGCAAGGTTCTACTACCAATTCTCTCTAAATGCTCTAGTTATATAATAAATCGCCTCTGTGATCTAGCGGTTTAGGTGTGGGACTTGACTGCACGAGGTTCCCAGTTCGAATTTCGGAAAAGAAAATTGGGTTTTTCTAATTTTCTAATTAAAAAAACGTTTCTCGGGATTGGATATGTGCCCGGTTGTTGCCACCTATCACATTATGAGACTTAGTGTCTTCGGCTAGTCTGAGTGCCCTTCGGGGATATGGCGTGAAGATACTAATATATGTATGTAATAAGACAACCTATTTTTTCCCTACACTATTGAAATAGCACCACCAGGATTTAATGGAGCTATAATATTATACGAAATACGAGCACGTTACAATCTAACCGTGAACGCTTTCGAAAACGCGACAGAGTTATAATTACGATATTACTCACGAACATGAATTAACGTTTGGATTGGTAATAACGCGTAATGACAATTACTACACACAAACTATAAAGATGTGTTTAGAAATGAATCGCTATTTCGTGTGGTAAACGCATCACGCCTGAGAGGTACCAATTTTTATTACTTCTTTTTTTGTTGTATTGGTTACTGTCAGAAGAAGGTTCTTATCAAGAGGAAAACCGGAAAAATTGCATGGAAAATTTTAAAAACAATACTTCTTTTTTCCCTACAAACTGTTAGTAACAGGTAATGTAAAGCGATACGGAGTTCGCCGAGTCGGCTAGTAGCTTCATTAAAGACGCGTAGTGCAGCTCAAAAAGAGAGCGATACCTTGCTATGCTTCTACCTCAGATAGGATTTTAACTCGTTCCCCTCCTCTCTCGCTGAACAATGTGTAGAAAAGTGCGTAACATGGTTATTTAATTATTTTTTTAATATTATTTCAGTAATAATTCTTATTTAATTAAAATTGAAATTAATACAAGTTAGCACTTTTTTTCAAACGATGTCTTTTATTTGATTCATTAAAACGGACCAGACCGGACGGACGGACGAAACCCCTCAAAGAAAAAGAAGGGGTATTATGAGTTTGATATGTCTATGTGTGTGATGATGTATCTTTTAAATGAATGAACTGATTTCGATGTGTAATATTTTCTTAGAAAGCTGACGTGATCTAGATGATTATTAGCTACACTATACGTCAAGGTTTTGTAGGGGGTTATTAAAAATTGTATTATTATTTGAATATGATAATAACCCTTGGTTTTTGAACATCCGACAATATAGTTTCTTAACGGTAGCTCTAACCCAGACAATGAGTGCTATTTTAAAGTTTTTCCAACCAAAGCTTAGGCATCAGTTATTAGTGATTTGTCATTAAACACTGAGTTTAACTTCAAAATTTAAATAATAACTACCTGACTTGGCAAACTTCGTATCGCTTGAAATTAATGTTTCGATAGCATTAATATTTCGAATAGTAGCGCAGTCTGTCGGACCCAATGTAAAACATTCCAAAATCAACGACTACTTACAAATAAAAAAATAATTAAAAAAACATTTTCCAGAGGAGCAAATTGTGAATCTAACCCATTCTCGAATCCCCTTGAACACACACAAAGAAATCATCGAAATCGCTCCTGTCGTCTAGAAGGAATTCAGTGACAAACACACGAACACAAGAAATATACATATTTTTACAATTTTCTTAGTAACAATGTTAGAAACCTCATCCAACACCAGACACTTACTATTGTAGAAAACCCGCGCCACACTATTTTAAACCTTCATATATTGTAACTGTACTTTCATTATGCATTATTGTGTAAACACAAAATTACTTTTTAATTATAAATTGTACATACTACTTTAGTAATTATTAAATACATTTACTTAAAGACCAGTTATTTGACAATCTTAATTTTTATAACGTAATTATTACGACTTTACTTCTTGAAACCTGCCAATGCCAAAATGTTCTGAAATATAGCTATTCTAGTAGTAGTAGGAATAATAGGACTACCATAGCAGCTCTATAGAACTGAAATCATTCGCAGATAAATTTGTATATTTCACTAGCTGCTCCGGCGAACTTCGTTTCACCCGTTCAGTATGGAAAATATTGAAGTAATATTTTTCCTATTTTCCCTGCAACTTTCTCGGTATTTCTTTTCATAAAAACCTTCTCCAGGTAATAACAAATACAATAAAAAAAGAAGTAGTCAAATCGGTCCCGTCGTTCGAAAGTTATGCACTTACCAACACATGTAGCGATTCATTTTTATATTATAGATTAATTGACTAATTCTGACGAAATATCAATAAATTTTCCCTGCAGACAATAAGTATTTTAATAGCGTGATATCAACCAGAAGTTGGTGTATAAAGCCTCAAATAATATCAGCTCCTCTTTACTTAGAACTGCAATTTGAAAATGGCAAGCATTGACGAGGGCGACAACCACATGGTGTCAGTGTATTACAAGACAGTCATGGTGGTACTGAACTGGACACATGGTTGCTGGACTCTATCTATTTTCTAATTGCAGCAGCTAAATATTCCAGCAACCTCATCCACTAAATTATTCCATTAACAAGGATCTTCACATCCCTATTACTATCTTATTAATCGTAAAGTCAATTGTAGTTGTATATTTACGCCCATTACTCTTGAAGACGTAGGCAGAGGTACAACTAGGGCACCCATGACTAGCCGAAAACACCTCTCACAATGTGATAGTTGGCAAGGCCATCGTCAACCAATAACATATCCAATTTCGCAAAACATTTTTAATTAGAGAATTTAAAAGACCCTATGTTTATTTTGTTATCTGATCAGGGAATTGGACCCGGGACCTGATAAACTCAACAACAGGACCGCTAAACCAAAGAGGCTACTTCTTAGTAGTAAATGCTTCATAGGAGTTATCGACGTAGTACGAAAAAAAAACTAAAATCACGTAATAGTTATCCAATTATTATGTTTTCTTTGTTTGTCCAAAATATATAATGTACTGTAATTGTGTGTGCCATTGTTTTAATATTTTCACATGTAACGACGTTTTAGTACGCCTTACGTAAATAGTCCATACTTTTGAATTTCATTTACTTTCTACGTGAATTACATCATTTTTGTTCCGGTCTAAAAGGTAGGGTAGGTGTCACATTAACACTTGGAAAACATCTCATATTAAATGCGCCAATAACGTCGTCGGTGCCTATTTACAATAAGGGCATCAAAAATAATGTTGGTTTTTCCAAAACTGTTGGTTGGCTGTTTGTTTTGATACTGGATGGAGTATTAACCGAAATTGTAATGTACTAGATCTGGACTATGCTGATAAATAAAGTTTGTTCAGTCATGTACAACTGACATTCTAGAATAATCTGATACAATGATGACAGGAAGCAATGCACTATCCAAACGAACCCTACCCTACTAATATTATAAATGCGAAAATGCGAAAATTTGTACAATTTGGCGCCCGAACGAAGCTGCAGATGGAAGTTACGAGTAATTAGTTACATGTATAGGTACAGGCTGTTTAGCTCTAGCATATTAATATGTTATGTGGCGTTGCTATAGTAGTGAAAGTAAAAATATAAGACATCAATTGTGCGCCTTCGGTAAATGCTATAGATAAAAGTATGTTTTTTTATTAAAATTCCATATTCACCTATAAAATCACTAGTAACATTGTAAATGTTAATATTACTACTAATATTGCAATAGGTCGTACAACAAAAAGTATGTTCTATTTACACATGTACGGAACCGATTTTAATGAAGTTAAGCATTAAATCTTGAATGAAAATGATGAAACCTTAAAGAATCTATCTTACACCTCATACCTCAACGGGTTCGCTTAGGGGAGCTAAAAAAATTTAATGTGCGGACTAAGTGTCGGGCACAGCCAGCTGATGCTTAAGTAGTTGCTTTATAAACCGGATCTCCGCCGCTGGATAACCCGGATACCTTTGTCTGCACTGCGATTTCTCTGTGGTCTAGAGGTCCAGGTGTTGGACTTGACCGCATGAGGTGCCAGGTTCGATTTCTGGGTCGATCAACAAAAAGAAAATTTGGTTTTTAAAATTTTCTTATAAAAAAAAATGTTGCTCAGGATTAGATATGTACCCAGTTGGCGATGGGCTTGCCACCTATCACATTGTGGGACTTAGTATCTTCGGCTAGTCGTGGGTGTCATGGTTGTGTATTTGCCTAGTCTCGAGAATGAGGGCGTAAAGATAATTTTTTTGCAGTGCAATTTAATCATATTTTTCTAATCCGTACAACTAAGTTATGGAACTCGCTACCTGACCTAGTTGGCCCCGGGAGTTTATGACATGTGACCATTCAAGAAAAGTATATATCTCTTTTCAGAGCCGGCAACGTGTGTGTAGCCCTATTCTGTTCAGCTCATCAATTAAAAGAACCGCGGAGTTGACCAGATCATTTGTATACCTATATTATGTTTGATACGACACATCACACCGTTCCAGAAATTAATATATTAATGGACTACGAAAAAAAGGTGTACTTAAAATAATATACAAAATTTTAGCATTTAAAAAAAATTCTAGTTTCGACAAGTAGCTGTTTCGACATTTAACTACTTCAAATGACTGAGTACTTTTCAAGTGCTAACTCTTAATCAATTGAAGTAATAGGATATGGTTACTTAGTTTCAAGTGTGTTCGATTTGAAGTATGTGTATTTGAACATTGAGTCGTCATTCCAAGGGTAAAGATGTAAAAAGCCAATCGCTCGTTAGTGAATAGAAGAGAAGGCAAACGAGCAAGTGGTCACCTGATGGAAAGTGATCACCGCCGCCCACGGACATCCGCAACACCAGGAGTATCACAGATGCGTTGCCGACCTTTTAAGGAATGAGTACACTCTTTTCTTTAAGAACCCTAAGTCATAATCGTTTGTTGTGTGGGGTAAGAAATGTCTTCGGAATCGCACAGTTGTAGATCGCCACGCATCGAGATGATGGGCATGACACTTTAGTAGTTGTAACGTAAAAGTTTAAATTGCTAGATTATCAGCTACTGCATTTAGTATCACCGTCGTAACATAAGCGCTTCTAATGCTCTCCAGTCTGGAGACCAGAGTATCCGGAAAACTTAGAAACTTTAGATTAAAGCGTCCGATAAATAAGGATATTAAATTCTATAGTTGACCTGCAGAAAAAAAAAGTCAAATGCAATCCACAAATTGATGGTGTTCAAAAATATTCAAAAATATACACATTGAATAAAGTCCCTCTCTTTTTTAAGTTAGTCAAAAATACATATTCTTTTATCAGAACCTAAGCCTAACGTAAGTATGTTTCAACTTTCATTGCAGCAATACAAATTATAAGGATACTGTCGACTCAATATTTGGGTAGGTATCTTTTTAAATTGCGATTGTTATCAGGTGAGTCTCCGTGATAATGGAGTACTTAGCAGCACGTTAGCCGCGAGCATTTGTTTGTTTGACACTAACACGAAACAACACACCTAAACCTGGGTGGTAGAACTTATCGACGGCTTCAGCAAAATGGCATGGTATAATAAGGCTATAGTATTAGATATGCCTGAGGACAGTGCTCGCTATGTCACAGCTCAACAGAGTTAGTCATTCTTTCATGGGCCAATGTACACGCTTTTACAATAAACTTCCCGATTATATAAAAGATCTGCCATTAAATAAATTTAAAAAATATGTCAAAGTAAAATTGTACAAAAAGGTTACTATACCTTTGCTGAATAGGTATCTGTCGGACAAGAGTGCTAAGGATTAACTGCTCCTCATACCAATATCTAGTAAGATATTGGTAATGATGTGTTATGTAATACTAGTAAATTTGTATAGAACAAGGGAAAAAAGACAGCCCGCTGAGTTTCATGCCGGATCTTCTCAGTGTGTGGCCGCGTTCCGATCCGGTGGTAGTTTTTAGTATTATATAGACTCGTCACAAGTGCCTCTTGTAAGGTGAATGTGAATAAAATATTTTCTATTATATTCTATTCTATGCCATGTGGATAAAGACTCCGGCTATAGAACAACGAAGCACCAGTAATGTTTGTGATGTGCAAAGACAACGATTAAAGCTTTTACCACATGGAGAACCTTGATGTTCGCTAACTGATATACAAATAAAAGTATATAACCAAATACTAATACTTAAACAGTGAAAGTGAACAAGTTGTAATTGTTAGCAACACCATCTTTACGATAAGGGCACACGGCGCCAGTGCCCAGGGCCCCGAATAATAGGGCATTTCACTTACTTTTAACCTTAAAATAATTTGGTTTTATTAACGAGAAAAACGTAATGCACTCCTTCTGTTTCTCTTTACCCTAATTCGGGATCTAAAAAAACAGCAGCGTACTAATATTGTTAATGACATACCGTAATAAAATAATATACCTAATTGATAACCCTAAAAATCATAGTGAAAAAAAGTAAGTTAAAGTTTAATTTCTTTATATTCCAAAAGGGCTCCAAGTTTTCATGTGCCCAAGGGCCCCAAGTTTTTCTGTGCCCAAGGGCCCCAAATTTTGTGTGCCCAAGGGTCCCAGCATAATCTAAGACGGATCGCCGGACGGACGGTGGACGGAACAACCACTTCCTTAAATAAAGTCTTATTTGTGCTATTCTACAATACTTGATCATTTTCATCCATCACGATACCATTTACGTAATACATAATTGTTATGTAAAAGTTACGTGTTTTAATTAGACATCAATTTACTCAAAACCTTTCTTTATTAACATAAAAAAACCAATTGTGTTCTTCCACCTCGCCGTTGCGCAACATTTAAGTGTTTATCTTAGGTTTGACATAATATTTACACCTTAAGAAGGTAAAACTGGGACATCGTTATTATGTATGTATGACAATAGCCAATTGAGGAACAGTCATTATAGCCATTTTAGTAAAAATACTATTTAATAATAACGGCAACAGAATATGAAATTAACAAGAAACGTAGGGATGTGATTACCCCATCAGTCGATAGTCGAATAGTTAAGGCTGTTGCCTTTTTTACTAGTGCAGTCAGACTGAGTGGCAAAGTCCAGCATTGACTCTAGTTTCTAGTGCCTAGTTTTTGTTCTCTTAAGTATCGTGTTCCAGTTTTGAGCGTAGGATTCTGTTGTAAATTCTTCATTTACATATTTTATGAAAATGAATTCAAATTATACTGGAATTTTTGGAAACCAGAATAAAATGAGGACTACGCCACGCATTTGACAGTTCTCTCCGTCAGTTGTGTCCAACAACACTATCGGTTGGCAATGCACTTTTACCACCGTTGGTGCCTCCAGGTGCCATAAATTTCTTACCACCAAGAAATCCGTCTGCTTGCCAAAAGCCTACCGATTGATCAAAATTCCTGCTTTATAATTTCCTAACTTTATTTTTATTTAGTCTTAAAAACGATGCATCAGTAAGTATAACTCGAAAACCATTTGTAAAATCTTAATCAAACGTACACGAGACAAACTAAAAAAAGATTAAAAAATGAACCATCAAACTTTTTTAAAATCTGAATATAAACACAAAAACTAAAAGAGAATATAAAACAAATTGAATATTTTCCTTTTATGGAGGTTGATAATAATTTAAGGTAATATTGTATGTATGTATGTTGATTCTCCGAGAGCAAAGGCGCGTCGATTATTTTATTAGTGCACATGTTTGTAAACTGGAACTATCGCTAAATTCAGTGATTGCATGTGTTACTGTTCTTCGTGTTTGTGAATTTTAATAAATCTGACCTCCACGCACACTTAAAGAAGTAAGACACGACTTACTCATAAAATATCGTAACTTTTACCATTACTCATTCATACAACTTTACTCAGTTCTTGCTATGATTTTGGAAGGCAAACAAGCAGACGGATATCCTGATGGTAAAGAAATTTACGCCGCCTAGAGACACCAAATATGGTATTGGTGCGTTGCCAACCTGAGGCCGGGTTGTCAGGCCTCGAGCAAAAGTAAGTTTACCGGCTACCTTACCCTCCAAACCGGAACACGGAATAGGTAAGGCGGTGTTACCAATCCGGGTGAGTCGCTGCGAAACTCTACCACCTAGTCAGATGTCACGGTGTTAGTGACGGTAAGCCTATGCTCGCCTTTTACGAGCTGCCTCGCAGGAAGGCAGATGGTCTATTCTGCAAAGGAGTCCGGACCAACACGAGGAATATTTGGATAAACATAATTAAATGTCCTGTTCATCAGGGACGTATATGGATACCGCAATGTTGCCCGTACCAATTACACGAGACCCTGGGCCTCAGAGGCCCCGGTAATGTTTTTATAAGAATTTGCGAAATACTATCCACTTCAACTCGATGGCCGTAGTTCACGGGGAATAAATTATATAATAAAACTGTAGAAGAGTATATTTGTATATTGAAGATATTTAAATACATAAATTCAATTCACGAAGAATATACATAATCGGTTGTCACTAAAACCGGTTGGTGCTTCAAGTTCTGAGGAAAGGTATATAATACTTTTGACCAGCTCACCTGGGTTTCCCATGGTCTCTCGTGACCCGTAGAGAGGGGAAAAAGTCCTGATATAAACAGGACTGTAATTCATTAGTGCGTAGTCCGATTTAATTTGTTAGTTTTTATATTTGTAGTATATGCCTCACAAATAATTACGCAATTTTTTAAGTCATAAGTTTTGTAGCTTGGGAATGACAAACATAATGACACTCAGCATAAAGTGAACAAATATCTAGAAATCTGGAATATATATAGAAACATTTGAAAATACATGGGATCTTACAGGCAGGCAGAGAGTACGAAGTGCCAAGTAAATGAAGTTTGCTGGGTCAGATTACACCAATATAGATATAATAAATACCCAGACTCGGAAACGCAGATATTTAGCATAGAAATGCCTGCTCCAGTCGGGAATTGAACCCATGCCTCGCTGTTGATCGGTGGAAATATTATTATAAAATGTCATTTGTCCGGCCTAGTAAGCATAATATATATCTAATATTACATAGCTATAACATTTTAAAAGTCCATAATAAAGTATGATTTATGACAACTAGACTATTGAATTTCGTAATTTATTAATTAATTTCATCTATAGGTCAAAGCCTATGTCTCGAAGGTTTTTTCACCAAATGTCACCGTATTAGCCAGTTACTATCCAGAGCCTTCGCCATGAGTTAGTATATGACGAGTCGAAATCAATGACACTTTTGGTCTAAAAATGAGTTCCTCTTAGTTACCAATAGAGGCGCTGTTCAAAGTTTTCATACAAATAATTGACAGAGACGGTAGCGAGTATCGTAAACTTGACAAGCCGTAAACTCATGGTAAGGGCTCATAATTTTCAATTCGTTATTTCGAAAACTCACTCTTGACAATCGATCGAAAGAAATGACAAGCAATTTAGAATTTCAAAGAAATCATTAGGAATTGGTTGTCAATAAGTAAGTTATACAGTGCTGGATTACCCAATGGCCAGACTAGGCCATGATCTAGGGCACCTGTCGATCAAGGATCCCCATGAAAATTTGACACGAATTTCTTTTTGAAATAAAATTTTAAAAAAATTTAAGATTTTTTAAAATTTTTTCGTATTTATTTGATAAGTTTATTTTATTTTGTTTTTTGTTCGATTGATATTTTACGTCAATTTTCAAATGTCAAATTTGCGCGCTTAAATACCGAAATAGCGCTTGCAAGCCCGAGCTTGTTAATAAGCAAAAGTTTTACAATATTTTTGAATATGGGAGAGCTCCAAAATCAAAATGGTCTATAGGCTTAATCCGGCACTAAATTTATACTAAAATAATACGAGTACAGCGATTTTTAGTAGAAACACGTCACTAGAATAAGAAGAACAGAACTTGGTGATTAATTTACAAAGCGCGGTAAGCTTTCGACTCATTCGTTTCGAAAGCATGAATAAATAATGACAGGTACTACTGAATTTAGGTCTCGCCTAGACACCGCTTTTGCATACATAGACCAACTTTCGGAAATCGAAGTTATTTTGTAAGGGTTTGAAACAAGTAGGTAGTTATAATGGTGACAATTACTCGACATTAAATTCCATAACGGTGCGTTATCAACCTGAGGTTATCTCCTGCATAGGTAACTTTACCGGCTATCCTATCATCCAGAATGTAATACAATACAGAGCGCTAAAGTTGCGTTCGAAAGAGTAGACAACGCGGTTTCAAAACTCTACCACATAGTGAAGGTGACGCGCAGTATTTTTTTTGAACCTTATTTTGGGGCAGCCTAATTTTATTGAATGTTCGAATGGAGAAATATATTACTAACTAAATCTCCCACTAGCCAAGCTATCACAGTTTTTGATAAAATGCTATCCGAGTAAAAGTACCGATTTTTTATGCAAAAAAAATATTTGTCTAAGAATTTAACACTTACATTTTCTGTATGTAAATACATTTAATACATTTCTCCATTGCAACATTCAATAAAATTAGGCTGTCCCAAAATAAGGTAAAATTATACATCCGTCTCTTAAGGACTACCTACTGATAGAAAACTCGATCACTTGTAATCTTTAAAGGATGTGATGTCTTATTTTGTCCTAAACGCTAATGTTTTTATACTAACCAGCAACGTCTGTTCAAAAGATTTACAACATATTCCAGGGCATTTCTTTGTAATAAGTATATCACCGGAAAATTAACAACCAAATTAATTAGTGTAAATTCGCTATCGGGAAAAAACCATTTCAGTTATCTATAATTTTTCAACCATACCCTTGACATTTAAAAATGTTGAATACTAAAAACTATAATTACAGCAGGACCTCTTTAATCCGAACCACTCCTAATCCGAACCCCTCTATAATCCGAACGGCCCATACCCGCTGGCTCTTTTGTCTCCAGTTACCGAATGGTGAATGAGTGTCATGCGCAATTGTTTTTATTACCTACTAGTCCGCCATTTCGTGCAAATAGCGTCTGTTATACATCTCGGCTGTTACTTAATTTGTTTAATGATAGCTTTAACGTCAAAGCAAATGGAGATGTCATGTGATCTTGACTATTTCTAAGAAATGCGAAACCTTTAGACTAACTGATAGAAAATATTTCTTTAAGTTTTCTTGCACAGGAATATGTTGTGGGCAAATCTGCTATTTTCGATAAAAAAAAACAAGGAAGAAAAGATACGATTTTATGTTGTTAGAACGGAACGGAAATTGCGAAACATAACTTTTAATTTGTCATTAAATACCTCCTGACGAACTAAAATATCGGATTTCTTTAAAAAAAGTTTAATAAACATAACTGTTTTTATGTTTTTGAATAAATATACAATAAACAATTCGCAATACTATTTGCTATATTTCATAAAAGTACCATATTCATATATCTATAGTTCCTAATATTCTATAATCCGAACGCTCCACGAATCCGAACGGAGGGTAATTTTTCAGAGTTCGGATTAAAGAGGTCCTGCTGTACATAAATTTTATAAAAAAAATCAATGTATAAAAGCTGAGTGCTCGTTAATTGGGTAACTAATGGACGCTACCACTCCAACCAGACACTTTCGACAGTTCAAATCCCAAGAACCTGTTCTTTTATATCTTTTCGTTTCGTGGTTCCAACAAAACCACCATGATCTTAATTCGTAGAAACGTTTAAGATCCTACCTAAAATGTAAATATACCTACAATGAGTAACTTTCAGATTTTATAAAATGATGAAGGTCTGGCGCTAGAACTAAATGTTTGGCATTCTGGGAAATTCTATTTTACTTTTAGATTGATAAAATAATAAAGTACAAGCGCTTAACGTTAATAGTCACGTTGCATGTAAGTCCGTTTTTGCATTTCATTGCAAAGCTACGACATATAAAAATATACAAATAATGCAAATTGATGTTATGTGGTTTATATACGTAGCTGATAACAACAGCTTAGTGCGTTTTGTTGCAATGCACTAAACATTATTAGTATTACCTAATGCATTATAATTTTTGCGTCTGACATTGGTAAACTGTGTTTTTCCATTACATGCATATTTATCTTCACTCCGAAATAACGTTTAGTGATATATATATCACTGTTAGGTATATCAAATACCTAACAGTTCTTAAAAAACTAAAATTCACATAAGTTACATTTTTTTAGAAATGTGATAGAGCACACTGTATTTTCTTTGAAACTTTGTTAGTGAAGTCAAATAAAACAGTGTTATTGTTTTCATGTTTTTTATTAACGGATTAATGATTAACTTTAACAATCACGATCACAATCAATCAAAAGCACGTGTTTAAAATTGAGGTTTTGGAAAAAAACTGTAAGTTTTTAAGCATACTTTTCAATTTACTTAAAATTCACAGAGTATCTATTAAGTGTTTTTGAAAATTATTTGTAGAATCCCTGTGATTTTCCCTGTCACCTAATAAAATGGCTGCTTATATTACCATGGACATCCTGTATATAACATAAATCTGTTTACGTCAAAGAGCCTTCTTTTCGGTTGGGTAAGAACCTTGACCACGACTTAAGAGTAGGCCTGGGTTACATTCATTCTTCTTATCATGATATTCCTGTACAGGATAGATGTAGACGAAGATGTAAGTACACCAGTCAGTTGGAACAAGCTAGGCATATTTATCAGATATACGTTTACCTATCCCCTTATTGGGTGAAGTAGCTAAGGTGAAGGATAATAGGTATTCTTTGACATTCATAATCCCTATGCAGCGTGTATTTTCGACCAACAAACAAGAAGAAGAAAAAGTGCAACAGAAAATCCGTCTACATTAATAAATAATAATAATAAATATATCTGTACAAGTTACACAAATTGAATCTAACCCAAAAGTAAGCAAATTATATGCTTGTATTATGGATGTTAGTCAACGATTCTAATACATAGAAATACCTACTTAAATAGGTACAAAAATAAATTTAATAAACACCCAAACCCGGAAGTGCAGACATCTAAATGTTCATCACACAAATGCCTGCCCCTGCCTGGAATCGAACCCGAGCCTCGCGGTTGGTTGGCGTAGTTAGGCGTGTACGCTAGCCACTCGACTAACCAGAAAAAATTGTACGATTTATAAATAGATATATTTACTGCACAGAAATAAGCTATTTATAAATATATAAAACTAAGCACAGTCTAGACCTAAGTAGACTGCACCGAAAAACTCATTTTTTTATTACCAAGCATTTTTCTATTAGTAAGGATTTACCTACAAGTAGCTAACCCAACAGATTAACAACAACAGACAGACCTAATTGCCCTTCGATAATGATTTAGAAAAATACAATTACCCAGTTTTTTTTCTAATTAACAAAGTCAGTGATTTTTTTTCTTCTACATTATTAATTTCTTAATTCAGAAAAAATAATCGAATCTTTTGAATTATTAAACATAAATAATCAGTGTTTAATGTTGCATATAATTTTAATAAAACTAAAATGTTTTCGATATTTCCCACATATTTTAAGAGATTGTGAATTTACTCTCGCCTTCAATTATTCCTTTCATTACAAAATTATTAAAAGATAGAGATCATATGACATTAAACTTACCAATTAATACAGCTAATAAGAAAATCAATCCACGAAAAAACTTGCAATTGGACTTCATTTTTGGAATGTAACACTTTCACTTCACTCACTTATAACTATTACGTCAATTATTGAATCAAACTAATTTCTCATAATCCTAGATTAAATAACACAAACCATATCGTAAACAAGGTTTATGATAATGCCGACGACCGAGCGGTTGGTCTGATAGCTATACATGTACTGACTGTAATCAACTTTCGTACCGGTCAGCCAGGTGCCACGTTAACTACGTCACTCCATAAGTAGTTTACTGTTAACTTTTATATTAATAAGTTGCTTAAAACAAATTAAAACAAGTGTTGAATACAAATATTTTAGGCTTGTTCATTACTGCACCTGTAACGTCGATGGTTATTGTTTTTATGTTTCTGTTTGTGCAATCCTATTTTCTACTCGTGGTCTCTGTGTCATTAACGGCCACAGAGACCGGAATAAATTCATTAAAATAAATTTTGATTAAAAACGCCCAATAGACGGAACTGGCAGGACCTACGTATACTTTAGTTATATACAGGGTTACTTTAACATTAGACCCGGTGAAGTTGTAAAAACCTCGCCGTTAGCAACACATTAGACTTAAAAAAAAGCACCCGCTACATTAATAGTTATTTTTTACTCCGGACAGAAAGAGAGGTGTTTTAAGTTTGACGTGTATGTATGTGTGTATGTCATCGTAACTCCTACACGGATGGATCGATTACGATGCAGATTTCATGATTGAAAGCTGACGTGATCGCGATGGGTGCTAGTTACAATATCCTAGATAGGTTTTGCTGGAAGTTTTTTTTTATTTTCATGATAATCTTAAATTATAAATTTACTCTCACAAAGAGGATTAGTATTAAGCGAAAATCAATTGCAACGATGCTTTATTTTAATTGACTTTCCTCGTAAGCGTCGGACGGCTTATGTAGGTTAAATAAAAACCTGAGTAACTGGACATTAGAGCTGTCCCTCGGGCCAGATTCAGAACAAAACTGAGAAATTTCTAGAACAACACAGAAAACTGTACCTACTGCAGTTTAAACTTACTGCAGAGTGATTCAACAATAGCTTGATGACTAAATATTAATTACTCATAAGTATTTAAATCATGCAATTAATTATAATTTAAGTTTGACATTGCAGTTCTTGAAAAGTAATGACTAAATTGTAATTACTAATTAGTTAAAACATAGAGAACTTTCAGTGCAACTTAAATTTATAAAGAAAAAACACCGTTAGTCTCATTATCATTATCCTATAGTCGGTTAAAATAATGATTTCTGTATAAGTTATTTAATTAGTTTAAAGAAAAGAATATTGTCACAACTACCGGCCGCACTCAGATATGTCAATTGCCTTTTAATCATTCATTAAGTCGATATTTTCAATACAAAATTGTTACTTCGTGATAGATTAAATGTTAAGGTAACCTAAAAAAATTGTTATTTGAAATACTAAAAAGTTTTAGTCTAATGTACGCGTACTAAATCTCTCAACTGTTATAAGAAATTAATATATCCGGCTTCTTAAACTGACTTTCCCCTGATTATCATACATAATAATGTAGTCTAAGCTTCAGACATCATATAGCTTGGCGCCAAATAAGCAGAAAGTGCCGTTACATGCAAGTAAAGTAACGACTAGATTATCCTGTAGCCGTGGCGAATCCAAAGAAATCTTGCACATGTATATCCATGATCTGAATTTCCAGATAATATCAAAAAGGAGAAAGTCTCTTCCTATTAATCCCCCCATGGCATTTTTCTTATTTCGTGAGGAGGACTGGTGTTACAGTGGCAAGTATGAATCAGGCGAGTTAATCATCATAGACTCTTCGAACTGATCCAATTCAATATAGATCTACGCTATGTTTGATCAAAACCAGTCTAGAGATGTAGGATTGTAGTATAAAATGCCTAATGCGTGTAATTTCACCGACGTAAGCTAGTAATTGTGCGAGATCCATAAACAACCAGGTATTTATTATTATTATTAAGGTACAAACAACCAGGTTGTTATTGTTAATCGTTGTAATAGTGGAATGATTATCAATTTCATGCTATCGTGACGTCAGTACTTACCATAGTATCTGGTTTAGAAGTTAAAATAACCGATCTGTTAACTTCGTAAGAGATTTATCTTTTGGGTGACAAAATACGGCGTCTATTACTTAAGTTACGAAATCTTAATCTTACAATAAAAATTAAGCTCTGTACAACTTCCAAATCCTGACTTCAATATCTTTATTATATCATCTAGGTAGATAGTAAAATGCTGTAAAGAAACTTGACCGGGTAGAGATCCATCTCCTTCCTTATTCCTGAATCCAACAACTGTTGGAGTCAGAAACAGTGTTCACTGTTCCTGAACACTGTTCACGAAACATGAACAGTTTCGTGAATCAGAACATGACAACTGTCACGTTCAGATTCATGAAAGCCGGTAGACTTGCACAGATGGCCTATCATACTAGCGGCAGGACAGCGATACACCCATTGCATCTATTTTCCTACAGGCCACGGCTGTATCTTTTCATCCGGTGCACCCAGTGCTTATGCCTGTATGAGCACATAAACAAGATACACAAAATCAATTAGTCATACATCAATAGAACTCGAAAACCACATACCGGATCTTGATCAAATTTGTATGGCACTAAAAAAAGTATCTTTACGCCCATATCCCCGAAGACGTAGACAGAGGCACAACCAAGGTACCCACGACTAGCCGAAGACACTAAGTCCCACAAACTGATAGGTGGCAAGCCTATCGCCAACCGGGCACATATCCGATCCCGAGCAACATTTTTTTTTAGTAGAAATTTATAAAACCCAAATTTTCTTTTTGTTACCCACCCGGGATTCGAACCCGGGACCTCATGCAATCAAGTCCAACACCTGAACTGCTAGACCACAGAGGCGATTATGTGAGAATTGCACTATTTCCGAAAATTCTGCCTTTCAGAAAAAGGTCTGTAAAAATACATTCGCAAGAAGTCGGGTAATCGCTAAACATACAAAAAGAAACATGCAGACTAATTGACAGCCGCGATAGCGTTATTGATAGTTGAAAAATAGAGGTATCGTTTCGACTTAACCAGTGGCCTCATCACAACAGTATTGGTGGATGATGAAATGACTTCTAAAATAAAAGGCACAGTTACGGCAACAGCTGTAAGTGCAAGATAGCACTTATGAAATATTTACACAGAAACATGTTAATACTTTGTTCTGCTGACGAAATATATACACCTGTCTAGTTTGTACATAGAATTGTACAGCTTATGTAAAGTTACGTTAACCCATCGAACCCATCTATGCATATTTTAGCCAATAGATTCAACTCTTTTAGCTATGATACGGTTATGTTTCTTCTGTTTTGCAATATGATATTCCTACTTGGGGAAATTCTTCAGAATTGATCAGAATAAGTGTGATCAGTTGCATTCATGCAAGCCTCAACTCTCTCGAAATATTACCTCTACCTTGATTACATATTAATTTGGCTGTATGTGTATTTGTAAAAAAAACTCATCATTAGTTTCAAACAAATGCTGAAGTCCCAGATTTATCACATTTTAGACAAAGCGAGAAACTCCTTGTCCAAATCAAAAACTCAACCAACCAACTTGCGCCTAACCAAAAACTCAATATTTACAAAAATAATATACATATATTGCATGTCCATTTGTATAAACAACTAGATTCCAGATAATCTTAAATCACTGCCATTAAAAAGATTTCGAAAAAAGGTATTTCACTTGCTGTTAGAGAAAACAGATTATAGTGTTAAAGATTTTTTTGCAGACAAGCATTAATTATAAAACATTAATGTCATTAATTTATTATAATTTCAGAAATCGTGGTTACCGAGGAGTTTGTTTCGCCGTTTCTTCTCCTGCGTTGCTAGATTTGGAAACGGCGGTAGTCTACAGCAGATAGGGTAAATTTATTTACATTTTAAAATTGTTGATAATTAATAATTCAAATTGTAATAAATATATTTTTTTCAATAGAAAAACAAATTGTGTACATCAATAAATAATTAATTACTTTTTATAAATATTAAAATATTTGCACACCACAGTGTGGTAGAGTATGTCGGAATGTTTAAATAATTTTGTAACGACTTTTTAACACATATATTCCGGAAATAAATATTTTTCATTTCATTTGATCGTTTTCCCACTTCGCACTCCCATTGTTATTCTAAATCTTTAACTTTTCAATCAGACAAATTATGGAATTCCCTTTTTGTCTAGGTTCGCGGTAACCTTTCTTTACCTGTTTTTAAGTAAATATTTGAGGTACATCAGTTTTTATTGATACAATAACATATGTCTTATAAAGATATTTTCAATAACGATGTATACATCTATTTCATTTTTAACGTACCTACCTTATCATTGTACTCGTATTTATGTTTTATTTGATTATACTCGTATGTATATCGCTGTGATCGTATTTTTTAAATTATGTCTTTTATTTTTTTTCATAGCTTTACTTTTTGAGTCATCATTGCCTATGTGGTCTAGCGGTCTGGCGTCGGACTTGACTTCTTTAGGTTCTGGGTTCGATCCCCTGGTCGAACTACAAAAAAGTTATAAAATGTATATATTTTGAATTTTCTAATAAAAGTAACGTTGCCCGGGTTAGGATATGTGCCCGGTTGGCGATAGGCTTGCCACCTATCACATTGTGGGACTAAATGTCTTTAGCTAGTCGTGATGACCTGGTTGTGCCTCTGCCAATCGCTTAGGGGATATGGGCGTGGAGATACTTTTTTTTTACTTTACTTTATGGGTTGGCTTGAACAAATGTTTGCCGTTGACGTGTTCCGGTTCGGAGGGTAAGGTAGCTGGTAAACTTAGATACTTTTGCTCGAGGCTTAACATCCCTGTCTTAGGTTGGCTACGCACAATTTCCATACCATCCATTTCTTACCATGAGGAAATCCGTCTACGTGTTTGCCTTCCATTATCATAAAAAAAAGAAATTTCTGAAGTTAGAACCGTTTCTGCAATTTTACTTGGCCTGATTTGTGAACATTTTTTCTTTTTGTTTGGAATAAAGTATTAAAGTATATAAATAAATAAAATAAATGTTGGTGGTATTCTGGCAACAATAGCACTTTTCTTTATTCAACTCTGTCATTTGTACTATCATTCGATTTATGTCTTAAATTTATTAATGAGTATCAAGCACTGAAATATATTCAAGTCTTCAGGTATCGCAGGTGCCCTGCGGTGGTCCGGATCCTCTATGTAGAATAAACCATTAACCTGGTACGAGGCGAGCATAACTACTTAATCTGTGGTCTTGTTGGTAATGACCAGCAAGGCCATAGATTATACTGGTACTGTGAAACAACTTGCACGGGTAGGGATTTACTGCTTCACCTTTTCCTGCCGCCATAATGACAGTATCATGTTGTGGTCAGGAGGGTAGAGTAGCAGGTAGGCTTTACAACAGTCTTAAAACCCCGGCCACAGGACAGCGAAGCACCTACAACAACTGTGGGATCTACAGTGCACAGTTGTTTCTTACCATCAGGAGAACCTTGTGTGTTTTGCTTGTATGCTGTCTTATGACATAAACAAGTAAAAAATGGGGGCCGGTACCAAATAGATAACTGATTTTCAAAGTTAAGACTGTAGATGAAATAAGTTTGGGAACTTCTGATCAAGATCATCATGATCTGATATTCGATAGATTTTCCTGACATGTTGCCGAATCAGCTCCTAAATTATGGTTGCCGCCATAACAACAGTGCTTACCATTACTTTGCACTGACTACCTTACAAGATCTTTAACATTCCAGTCTCAGTTTGGGACAACAGGACCACCTCGGAAGTACTCCCTTTCAAAAAAATATTTTTTCAAATCGGTTCGGCAATGACGGATAAATTGATTAGCATGCAAAAAAAATACAGGAACCAAACATACTAGTATAATCGCCTCCCTTTTTCCAAGACGGTGAAAAATAAATGCTATTTTTGTTAAAATAAGAGGTAGCGTAAACACTATTGCTTAAAAAAATAAGTTGAATAGGTACACATTTTTCAACTAACACAGTATTATAAAATCTTTGGTGTATTGTAGAAAAGTACGAGCTATTTGAAAAAATATATCATTACAAAGGAATTCCTCCAAGTGCTGACGATGAACAGTATAAATTTTACGATATAAACTAAGCTGAGCTTGATTCGCCAATCGAAGGAGAGCGAGTACACCTAACGGTATTCGGGTTTGATTCCCGATGTGGAAAGCTATGTGTGTGACGAACACTATACGTGTGTATAAATGGCTTTTTATTGAATTTGTTTGTTTTTTTTTGTGATAAGATATCAAACAAGCACACGTCGTCACTCATCGTAAGAGATAACCGTAATCTATAGACACCATAGAAGTTGTAGGTGTGACGCTGTCTTGTGGTCGTGGTATTAAACCAATTATGCAAGTCTACCGGCAACTCACCGGACTGGAATTCTATCATTATAGCGGTAGGAATATGTAGGGCGGTGGACCTCTACCCGTACAAGTTGTCGCATGACACTCTACCACCAGTACTCTCGTTAGTAATAATCCATATAAACTTTGCTCTATTCTACACAGGAGACCCGAACTAATACGGGGAAGGAAGATTAGTACATTGATAACATAGTATATTGTTCATTAGTACTCATATTACAATTGCGTATACTTTAAGGTTATTTAGACAACCAAAGCAATGGCAAAGACTAGTCAATATGATTGCACGTCGAACGGAAACTTTTCTTCCTGGAAGTGTTCGCTCGTAGTTTACCGTTGGATTTCACTTTTCATGCTAAGTTACAGAACATCATTACTGATATCTACTTCTTGGGTCATGTTTGAGTTTATCCTTAAAACTAGAGTGAAGCATGACGTATAACACCGTAACCTGCTGGTAGTGTTCCAAGATATCCCGGATTGGTACCACCGTAAAAATATTCCAGCCGTCATAGTGCTCACCATTATTTAATGTTGACTTCCCTGAGTGAAATGCCTGGCAACTATGACCCAAATTGTGTGCGGACTATCCAAACATCAACAGGCACTTTCGCTCGAACCATCGACTAGTAGGACGATCAATGGGTCTGTGCTTAGACCAGGGCTATAATCTTTGCTTAGACCTCTGACAGAATAATGGCGTTTAGAATATATAAAAATAATTTGTAACATTAATATTCCTAGTGTTTAATGGTTAAAAATTAACTGTTGATTCCTTTGCGTTATAAAAGTTTTTTGAATATCCTCCTAGTAACTCTTTTTGTTAACTCCTTAGGGCCACTTGCACATTCCCGGGTTACATTTGACATTGAGTTAAACTGTCAATTATAAGGTGATTTAACTCGAGTTAGACGTTAACTCAGTGTTAAATGCTTAAACCAGGAACGTGCAAGTGGCCCTTAATGATAAAATCTAAGGGCCTCTTGCACGTTCTTGAGTTAACATTTAACTCTGAGTCAGCTTCTAATTAAAATTAAATCACTTTATATTTGACAGTTTAGCTTTAAGCCAGGAAGGTAAAAGTCGCTCTATGGGAGTAAGGTCTAGACTGCGAGCTAGCCACGGGACAGGCCTTCCGCGAACTATCCACTTTTCACCGAAAGGTACACTTAAAACTCAAGTACGCGCACCTCATAATAAGCGGGTGATTTATCATGTTGGTAATATAAGTACCACTAAGCACTAATAGGTCCACTGTTTTAAATGTTGAAATATGAACCACTGTCAAGCCTACCATAGCTAAAATAAGGGTCTAAAATACCTGCCCAGTGCCCACACACGGGATTTGGTGATTTGGGAAAATGGTTGTATCTCTATCATCTATCTCTCATCTCGTTGTAGTACCTGATACCTAGTACATCTCACATAATTGTTGTTTAACGCATAGACACGTACCGTATCCCAATATTCCTGGTTAGAATATTGATAAGATTACATTTTCACTAAGTCCTGCTAAGATTCAGGCAATGCCTAGTTTGGAATCTCTGGTAAATCATGTCAAGAGAAAAAGAAAGATAAGCTATACTGATCTCCAAATAATTATAATGTCATTTTTCTATTTGATAGTTAATTAATATCATATTCACAGATCATATTAATCAACAGCATGTGTTTCATTTTATAACATTTTGTACATAATAGGTATGTCTAGTTTGAATCAAAGCGCAGCGCAGCTTTCGTATTTCAAATAAATATAAAAGCAATTAAAGAGCGTTTCTTAGAAGTTTCTAAAAAGCAGAAAACATTTTTTTTAAATATTTACTATGAACTTACAACGTCATTAGGTATACACAACTAATATGCATAAAAGCTTGTCACGCGGTTTTCTTTTGTAAATAATCTAGTTTATTCTATACCCACTTACTGATTTTTGTAAAATCTAGACGCGAAGTTTAAATGAATAAATTTTCAGTTTAATTAAACACTGTTCATCGCGACAAGCTTGTTGTGTGTAATGAGGTTGGAAGTTCATACTTAACATTTTTTAAGAAAAAGATATTTTCTTCTTTTTAGAGCGTTTAAATAAAAGCTTTTTCTAAAAAGTAAATTTTTGCTTTATATTTAATTTTCACTTTTTAGTTATTACTGGCTAAGTTTTTTAGTCTGTTCATCTCATTTAACCCATCATTGCTGCAAGGTCTTTTACCGTTTAATTTCGAACAATCAAAGAACAATTGAAGAGCTGTTCAATTAGGAGACCTTCTTATCATTTTACCCTACTAGTCGACCCTCCCCAGAGCTCCGTTTACAAGGTTAAGAGCTAATATACAACGGGGTTAGCCCAGGTGCCATGAGGTGGTACGGTATGCCACTCAGCCCTCGGCACGGCTTCACCTTGACTTGGGTGTTGAGTGTAATTGCGCCACTTATTTCAGCTTATAGCCTAATTGTGCCCGACGAAACACAGTTCCGGATTTGATTTTAGAGTTGTCCTTCTTCTATAGGTTGCTGACCAATGCTGATGACCCCCATCCCTCCCAATCACACAAATCAGTTAATCAATCGATTACCCCGTGGTGGTCCGGGCTCCTTAGCAGAATAGACCATCTGCCTTCTTGCCAGGCAGCTCGTAAAATACGAGCACAGAGGCTTACCGTCTCTAACACCGTAATATCTGATTACGAGATATGTAATGGTCTGGAATAGCATCTCGTTAATCACACATACAGATTTTCATCGATGAGAGGAGCAATACACCTGGATTGATTTCACATCGTTACATTATTAAAATCCTCGCAGATCATGTACCTTATGCAGGATGTATCGGACAGGATATGCAGTTAATGGATGATAGCGCACGACCGCATGTTGCACACTTGGTGTCCCAGTACCTATGTGACGTCGGAATTCGTACCATGACCTGGCTAGCTCGTAGCCCTGACTTGAACCCGAACGAGCATTTATGGGATGAGCTGCAACGACGGATTGTTCCAACAAGCCTTCACGAATCGCAATTGAAGGGGAGTAGAATGCCATTTCTCAAGATATGATCGTCAGTATCCCAGAATACTGCATAATGATCAAAAATTTTTTTCTGTTATCTTTCTTTGTTATTTTTTTTATTCTATCGTTACCTGCGATTAACACGACTGTAAAAAGACTCTTTATTGTAAAATTACAAAATTAACACTTAATAAATTGATTAATCTCTGAATTTCTAATGTTTTTAATCGTCTTGTTTCTGTAAGTATAGCTTTGGTACCTATAAGTTTTATACTTTTTGAGAAAGTCGTATCAGAGTTCAAAGGTAGCGGGTAGCCCGGTTTATTTGCTGAGGAGTGTTTTTTGGCACAAAAGTATCAGTAAACACGTAGCTATTTTTTTGACTGACGAACGTCTAATTAAACTTTTTCAAACTCAAACTCAAAATATATTTATTCAAATGGATCTATACAAAGATTCTTGTGACGCGTCTATATAATACTAAAAACTACCCTACTACCTATGCTTTCTTTAATTCGAATTGGGTTTCCTCTTTTATTTAAAGTATCTTCACGCCCATATCCCCGAAGAGGTAGGCAGAGGCACAACCAGGGTACCCACGACTAGCCGAAGATACTAAGTCCCATTATGTGATAGGTGGCAAGCCTATCGCCAACCGGGCACATGTCCTATCCCGAGCAACATTTTTTTTATTAGAAAATTGGAAAACCCAATTTTCTTTTGTTGCCCGACCCGGGATTCGAACCCAGGGCCTCATGCAGTCAAGTCCAACAACTGAACCGCTAGACCACAGAGGCGATGAATAGAGGCGATAATTTAAATCCTTCAGGAGTGTATTTTAGGTTACTTTTGTAACATGTTTTTATTTATTTATCATTTTTTTATGATGAGGAAGTTAAGCCAGGTCTGGAAGAGCTTATTTATCAAATACTTAAATAAGTGTAGGTCAAGTATTGTGCCTAAGTGTTTATAATAAGTACCTATAAGGGCATATTATTAAGTTTCGCAACGCCTATACGGACGGATACAACGGATATAGGTATGTGACTTTAGCATACAATCGTTAAGAATCATGAAAACTATGGATCTTACAAGGTACCTAATAAAACTTTGGCCGCGGGTTGATACAAAACAAAAAAAATGGCCAAAGTAAACATTATGTGAAGGAAGAATCTGAAGGAAGCCAGACAAGTTTGTCAGGATCGTGAGGTCTGGCACTCGATACTTTCTGCCTACTCCGTAAGGGGATTGGCGTGAAGATATGTATGTATGTATGTATAATTATTAATCCATTCCCGATATTTTTGATTGATTGAATGTAAGTAAATAAGCGCCATCTATCTAGTTCAAATGTAGGTACATACTTGGCACATACGGTATCATTTAAGTTATCAAAATAATCACAGGTGGCAGTAAAACCAACACATTCATCAATGATATGCATATATTTACCTTCCTTGGTTTATTAAATTTCATTAATATATTGGATCGATAAAAAAAAATTCAGTCACTGAAATTGTGAAATTTTGTGATTTAATACGATATTTAGAGGCATAATGGTATTATGTGAAAATTGAAGTATATTATGGTTCATTGTATTCTTCAGACATTATCTGTTTTACTCAGTGATGTCAGAATAGAAAATTTTCCCTATATTCGTGATACTAAATACCAGAACCAAAACAATATAATATATACCTACATTCATCAATTCAATGAATTGCAAGAGTATACAGATTTTCTTGATTCACGGTAGATGTCGTTTCTATTAGAGAGACGTTTCATTATACGAGAATATTAGATATAATCACTACCTACGTTATAATAATAACACATTATGTTGCTAGTGGTTAAAAAACAATCAGTTTACATGACATTGTGTTACCAACGAAACGTCACGTAAATGTTACTAAGGTTGGAAGTTGGAACACAGGTTGGAATTATACTTCGATTCCAGATTTGACAATTCCAGTGTTGCAACGTTATGACAAGCACTAAACAGTGACGTTGTGAAATCATTCAATAAAGAAAAAAAATATTTCCAGATCGATTCCTCTCTTTTATTGTATGTATTTATATTAATTTTAATAGAGACTAAGTATATCAGGAAAATATATTTTTTTGAACGGATTATTTAGTTATAGCGATTAATTTTATTAAAGATTTATTTTTATTTAATAATTGTGTATTAAATAAAAAAATGTGTTAACGAAGGTACATAAGAAATAAATCAAAAAGATGTATAATGGTAATATTTTATTTTATAAATCGCCACCGTCATCGCTATTGCTTTCGTAGTTACTTTCTGTAATCTATAATACAAAAGTGAATCGCTAAATGTGTTGGTAAGCGCATAACTTCCGAACGACGGACCGATTTGGCTAATTCTTTTTTATTGTATTTGTTATTACCAGGACAAGGTTCTTATGAAAAGAAATACCGGGAAAGTTGCAGGGAAAATAGGAAAAATATTACTTCAGTATTTTCCATACTGAACGGGTGAAAAGAAGTTCGCCGGAGCAGATGGTCTATAATATAAAAATGAATCGTTAAAAGTGTTGGTAAGCGCATAACTTCCGTGCTACCTTCCGTACGCCGTTAAAGAAGTTTTCACGTCAAAAATTACGGCTACTGAATGGTCTAAATGCGTATCCCATGTCAAAATTGACAACATCACAGACACATTTATAATAAATACTAGACTACATTTATAAAAAACAATCATCCTAATCGGTTGATTTGGATGATTATTTTTTGTTTTGTTAGTTACTATTAGAAGAAGGTTTTTATGAAGAAAAAAACCGGGAAAATTGCAGGGAAAATGGGAAAACCATACTTTATTTTTTCTATGCAAACAGAACGGGCGGAACGAAGTTCACCGGGACAGCTAGTACATATTTATTATAAATGTGTCTGTGATGTTGTCAATTTTGACACGGGATACGCATTTAGACCATTCAGTAGCCGTAATTTTTTAAAGTGAAAACTTCTTTAACGGCGTAGCGCACTTTTTTGGAAACTTCTAAACTCATGTCAGGACACGTGACCTAATCGAAAATTCGGTGTAGGACTTTACATGACACCATGTTACCAACGAAATGTTAAACGTAAACGTCAGTTTTGTAATAAGTACCAATCTCAGAGATAAGATAGGGCTGTGAGCCTACTTTTCATTTTTATCGATATCGATAAAATATAAGCAATAGATGCTGGTGGCATACAGATGACGCTCTTGTTAATTTATTTTATCCGTATTAGATCGGACTTGTGTTCAAATTTCAATCCAACGTATATTGGATTGAACCAAGTTGGACAAATGTGATTACAAAAGTAAAATGAAAGACTTAACCGTGTAGATTTAACATATTTACAAAGAGATAAAGGAATTTTGACAATTGGTCACAGTCGAGACATTTGTAAGAGAATAAGATTAATATGCAAAATACATTTTTTTTATTATTTCAATTTTTTTTTTCATTTCAAAGCATTCATCATTTTTTTCGGAAGAAGAAGAAAAATACTATATTTAAATCACATTTTCCGTATAGTTTTTAAATGTGACGCGATTCTAAAATCCATGGCCGGACTATAACACAGCCTCTCAAAAGATCTGAGTAATAAAATTTAACGAGTTTTCCATACTATTCATGTTTCTAAAATACAGTTAATAGTAGTATAAGAAACAAATTATCTCAAGCATTTTAATCAGCTTAATTTTCTTCAAACTTTAAATGTCATTTTTTTAGAATTAATAATTTCGTATTTGTAGATTTATTTAATTTACTTTAAGGTCCAACATGTGGTAACTTATTATAAAAAAGTATGCGTTGGCCACGAAATATCTTTTTACGTGGAGACGATGTACATGCACGGCAAGATTGTTTTTGTTCATTGTATTTTTAGAGTGTTGGTATATCACAAGTTTTCTTATAACAAACTTATGTTATTTTACCACAATTACAATATCTATTTCTATAACTCTTTCTACGAGGGGAAAGAAATAGTTATAAAAGAAAACATTTAACTACATTTAAATAAGTAGCCATGTATCTAGGTTTCACAAAATCTTTAATCTGTTTGTAACTTTTCAAAAACAGTGTCGGCTGTTGTAAACATAGCATGAATAAAATAAATTAATTCTAACGATAATTCGTCAGGAAACTGGTTTCACCTTTGACTGACTTTGTTTCACATTAAAACCTTTGCTTTCAGAGTGTGTACCACATACAAAATTATGTATGCAGTTTTTCTTTAAGATTTATTAATATAAAATCATTATTAAAATCTTAAAACCCACTGTCGGCATCTGAAAACATGGTAAAACGAATTTAAGTCATACTGCTAAGACCAAATGAAAGAAGCTATAATTCGTTACCTAATTTATTTTCCTCCTAATACAGGGATTATAATATATGAACAGCAAATAAATATAGACGATTATTCGTTATTCGTCATTAGAATAAATTTTGTCCATTGTTTAGCCATACATTTTATTTTAACTACTATAAAAGATAATAATATTGAGTATCGATAACGGAAGTACAACACTACTACTCAATACGTATAAAATTTTAAGTAGAATCAGTAAAGAAAATTCAGTATGTATGGCTTGTTTTCCGTTAAAGTATATATAATATTATATAGATTATTGCTTATCGAGACTAATCCTATAGAAATGTTGTCAAAAAATCCGTTTTCGTGGTTTATTCGACTTTCTCGATGTCTGCAAATTTCGCACGTGATAAACCATTTTTGGTGGCATTTCAAAAAATTTAATAATAATTTTTTTTGAAGTTATTAAATAATCAAAAGCATAAAATGCTTCACAATCAAGTATTTTACGAAAATTTCAAAATTTTTAACGAAATCACATTGGTTTGCCAATCAAACTTTCTTTTAAGGACGATGACTATGATGAGATGACGTTCTTTTAATGTCAAGCTAACATTGTTGGTATTCATTTTGGCTTGGTATTCAAAATTTTGTTGCTAGAATTTCTAAATGTGTATTTCTAAGAAAATGTCTTTACGTCCATATTACCGAAGCGTTAGGCAGATGCACAACCAGGGCTCGCACGACTAGTCGAAGACACTAAGTTCCACAATAAGATAGATGTCAAGTCTCTATCCAACCGGGCACATATATCCAGTCCAACAAGCCAAGTTCCAAAGTTATTTTTATTAGAAAATTGAAACTAATCTGTTCTAATTACAATTGAACAACCTTAACATTTTGACTTGACACAAAAAACTTTATGCTTTGTGTTCCTTAAAGTACCTCGGTAAGTAGCTATTTTAGCGTCGACTTTGACAAACTCACAGTGGTTGAATTCCATAGTTGAATTCACTTCAGGGGGGTTAGAATGAACCACCGTCGTCTTGAAACGAACGTTCGTTTCGGGCCGCTTATAAATGTCAAACTCAAAAAGCGTAGAACGTTCGTGCCCTGGGGGGTCAGAATGTGCACTTTCGTCTCCGCGCGATCGCGTCGTTTCGCTTGGACGATGCGTTTCGTTTCAAAACGTTATCGTTTTTTATAAAGCTAGAACAATCATAACTTGAAACGATATCGTGTAAACGAAGGGTAATGACCGAATTTGTATGAAAAAACAAAATTTTGTCTATGACGACACGACTTAAAACACGTCAATATCAAATTTGTTATTTGTCAATTGTCAGACGTCTAACGTCAATCGTCGACGTCACGTTTTGTTTGGCACGAACGTTCTACGCTTTTTGAGTTTGACATTTATAAGCGGCCCGAAACGAACGTTCGTTTCAAGATGACGGTGGTTCATTCTAACCCCCCAGTGTCGTTTGTGAATAGGTTTGATTGTCTTTATTCGTTTGTGGCACTATGAGACCGCATAGTGTTGTTTATGAATACGGGTGTTTGATACCTGTAGGTACCCAAAACACTATGGTGTTCACCAATTTTTTTATAAGTGATGGGGCATGAGGAGTTAATGGTGAGTTAAATGCAAGAAGGGATATTGACATTACCTCATAATTTTTAAATTATTTTTTTAATTTAAATTATCATACTGAAATACTGAGAAATATTGGATTTATGTGTTAAACAGACACATAATATTTCACCGACGCAAGCCATGTTTGTTTGTAATATTTAAGGCAATGACGACCTTAATAATAGAGGCGTCACAGATTCGCGCATTTTGGGACTTTAAATTTGGTAACCAAGGAAACTTAGGTACATATTTTATAGTTCTCTTGTTTAATTCGCACGGATTCGTCTGTATTTTGTATGTTAAACAATTAAATTATAATAAATCTTTTGCAAGGTAGCTACACTATCGAATAAGGATACACCTTTAAAGATAATTGATATTAAATAACACGAAGGTAAATAATCAATAGTGAAACAACTAAGACTCATGTATTGCCAAAAATACATGTTATGTATTACCTACTACCTACTTTGTTTATATTGATACTATTTTTTTAAATGTGTATAGTTTTTTAATACCAACCTATGAAACCATAAACAGAAAATTCGTTTTCCAGTGTTAAAAAAAACCTACTGTCTTGACATTGCTGTATTTGTCATAAGAAAGTCCATCTAAATAGACATGATTCAAGTTGAAATATAAAGAGTTAATTTTAATTATATCTAAGAACATTTTTCACCACGAGAAATTTAAAAAAATATTAGACAGTTCTTAGTCACCTTAATAATTATATTCCCAGGGAAGGTGTAGGGTAATTGAACTACGTATATAGCAACACTAAACATAATCAGAAATGTCAAATAAAATACAGATAAAATTAACTTTATCAGATGTCAAGTTATTAAAAATTATTTTGCTTTTTTGTTGTGTACAGAAAAATTGTATACTTACAAAAGGAACGGAGATCACAAGTGTTATCAAATTTAAAACATTTAGGTGTAGTAAATTCAGTGTTTCTCGATTAAATTGGAGAAAATTACTTGAAGGACGCCATCTTTAGTGGAATTGTTTGTCAATCACCGTTGGTTCGTCGTTGGCAGTGAACGGAACGAAGCGCTGTCGTATAGATCGCTGCCTGGCCGTCTGGCTGAAAATAGTGAACGAAGTATGAGTTTTCGAAATATGTTCGAATAAAAAGTGAACAGTGATAGATTGTCATCGAGCAAGATGGTTGATGACGTGAAAGATATTACGGAAAAAGCTGAAAGTAAAGGTATTTAGTGCATTTAAAATCAATATGTGCCGTTTTTGTGTGAAATGTGATCGAATTCTTCTAACCCTATATTCGCGTCGTGGCCCCACGTCGTGGGTTTCGAGAACGTCCGCAGTGGGTTGTGGCCGACGCAATCCGATGTTTTGTTTTTCATCTTCATTTGGACGTCTTTTGACGTCGTGGTATGTTCTAATAATAGCCAAACGGCTGCCAGACTGAAACGGGCAGGGATGTCATAAATATTTAGAACGGTAGGCCTGCTGTCAACTGGTCATTCACGGTGGAATATCCCAAATTCCTATGTCGTATAGTGCGAGCTAAGTTACTAGTTCAGACAATTTGGTATTCATACGTGCAATCTTGAGTCATTTATCAATTGAAGCTCTGACGTAAGTACGTAAGCAGTTTGCTTGTGCACCTTTTGGTGAAAATAACTCACATAAACCTGTATGTACTTTCCACATTCCTTATCAAAAAGATAAAATGTTTTACCTAAACTTCTGAGTATTCTTTTTTATTGATATTATTAATCAGTCATAATGATGACCTTGTAATGTTTATGAAAATCGCGAAATTTACAATTGTTTAAATGCAAGGAAACTATCATATATCTACATATTATTATATTTACTTTATCAAATGAGTGTATGATATTTGTCTATGAATAATGATCATTTGTCGCTGTTATGTACTTTATCTTGTGACTACAAAGTTCAACACAATTAGTATATTATTTGATTTTAGAGAATTATTAATTTTGCTTTGAAGTTCGGTAATAAATGGTTTAAAACACCAATTAATAATTACACATTAAGGTTTACGATCTTAATTAAAAATTGATTGAAGATAAAATTCAAGTAAATTTCATAATTCAAAGATTCAGTAACAAACATGCAAATATACATAAAAGCAACAATAACAACATCCGGACTCTTTCACAAACTTAAGGTTACACTTATACAAAAATGTAATGTAAACCCAGTTACTCTGGACCATTTACTACGGCAAATTTATCTGACCCAATTCAATGTAGGTGTAAATCATGGATAGCATGTGAGCAACAGATTTCTTACCAGCTAGTAGCCAACAGTCTGTTGACTGCCAATTTTGATATACATGAAATTGTATTGTGTTTTAACCTCTCACCTGAAACTATCATCATCACATTTTTATAGTAACTGGCATTGTACCACCGTAGGCAGTGACAAAAATTAACATTACTGGTAACATCCCACTGTGGGAATTTTTAAGGTGCTCTGATGCAAATATGAAAAAGTGAAAGTATATCTATGCTGCTCTAATTCTTATAAATGCAAGGTAATGGAACCTGACAAGTGTAACTTTTTACCAAAATTGTCAACTTCATATTGTTTATGTAGAAACGTCGAATGTTCTAATTGAAGTTTAACACAGATTTTGTATGTTATTTTTGTAAA